>JAOXYM010000005.1:7906546-7916790 GCA_028567055.1 Leptatherina wallacei | reverse complement strand
AATGCTGCTGCCCCAGCAGATGGCTGCAAAGCTGATTGCACTTTCCACAACAGACTTATAGAACATATGCAACATTTGGAAACTTGAGAACCAAAGATGGCCTGTTTAAAATAAAAGATAAGAATCCTGATTTTACAGAAAAGCCCTTGCAGGGGAAACGGGGCATAATATAAAAGGAAAAAGAAAGAAACGGAGACTTGGGCTACAGACAAAATTCTATCTGGCATATATTAAATGAAGAGAATGGTACTAATATCTTTGTGTCAGTTTAGGCATTGTGTTTGTAATAGGAGGTCATTGCCCACACAGTCCATGCTTGCAGTGCATTTTCTGTGGCTTATTCATGCCAGTAGACAAGGCTGACACACCCTCTATATGCGTACCCATTAGACGTTATGCATCAATGAGCTGAAATAAAAGTGGCATAAACTGTACATTTAGCAAATCTAAGCATCCACACATAAACAAGCACATAGACACAAACACACTAGCATACTCACACTATTGCTCCTGCCTATATTGAACAGGCTGGGTCCTTCAAGCACTCTAAATCTGTTCATCTGTCAAACTGTCAGAGTCTATGCATCATCTCAGAGTCTTAGGCACACACAAACACATACACATATGCACAAGAAAGGGAGCATCTCTCAGAAGCGAAGCAGTAGGCTTTACTTTATTTTAAATGAAGCAGGCTTAGAGCTATCAGATTGCTTTCCATCATAAGGGAGACTGTCGCTGCTTTTGTGTGCGTGGGAGTAACAAAACATTGACTATTTTCAGGGAACCTTACTGCACTGCTTTTTAATGCCAAACAAGAAAAACAAAAGGAAGAAGACCGATTTATGTTTCCACGATAGTCAAAGTCATAGCGATGATGCTGTGCAGAAACATTTATTTGCCTTGTTCATACTGACACACTTAATGCAATAAAGTAAGGATATTTGGGTTTTCTTGTTAAAGTGAATTATTAAAAGTAAATTAAGGCATCAAATGACCATGAACAATAACATAAGTGAAGAATTATCTTTATTGCAAAAGCCCTGTCCCCTGAATAAAAAGTTTCATGTTTCTGGAAACCAGTGATACATATTATTTTTATGTGTGACTTTGTGACTTACAACTTCTACCACCATTTAGTCAGAAATCCTTGGGTTCTCATTGTAAAACTCTGTGGACCTGTTGCATAATTTTGATGTTAAAATGGGCTTATACAGTGACTGATATTAAACATGTTGAACAGTGGTCTCACATCGATTTCAAAGACGATGGTTCTGTGACTTAGTCCACTACTACCCCTCCAACATCTGTATGCACAAATTGTTGCTCATTCACTCAGGAGCCCTCCTGCATGTCACCAGTGTTTGATTTTGCTTCAAATATCACTGGGAACTGAAACCTTCGGGGACTCTGTCAGTTAGTAAAGTAAATTTATTCTCAGTCGCGTCTCCAGAAAAATGAAATGGTAATGTTTTAATTATGGACTGGGTTGCTTATCATTCTACCTGATCATTATTTCTTATGGAGATGATCATATTGCTCAACAAATAACCCTAACCCTTTGATTACCCAGAAAAACTGATAAACAGTAAAAAGACACATTCATACATGCACTGCACTGGAGTCTTGAAATGTGAGTGGCAGCATGTGAAAATCCAAATGTCTAAACATTAATTTCAGACTTCCTGTGTAGATTTTCCACCCGGGAATTTAATTTTCAGCTTATCAGCAGGTGGCACACTATATGAATGTTCTTTCCTTTCCTTTTCTGAACCGCTTAATCCAAGTCAGGGTCGCGGGTGGGCTGGAGCCTATCCCAGCAATTAACAGGCGAGAGGCAGGGTACACCCTGGACGCCAGTCCATTGCAGCTATATGAACGTGTCAGCACATATTCTGGAGCATTTGCTGTCACTGTGCACATGAGTGTATGCTAGTGAGAGCCGATCCTGCCTGCTGGTGTGTATGCTGCTTTCTGTTCACTCACTGCTTACTGATACATACAGGACTTATATCAACACAATATAGAGCCTCATCTACTACTCTAAATGTGTTGAAAAAGATTTTTCAACACATTTTTGCATCATGTCCTGCCTTCTGTGCACTCTTAACAGTTCCCCACATCTCCACTCTAACATTTCCAGCCAGTAAACTGCATCTCCACCAGAAAGCCTCATTTTGTGATTGTGTGAACAGGAACTACAGAAAAATCCTGGACAAATGTTCTCCTGAAAATCTCTAGTATTCAGGTATGAAAATGTCTTACTCAGAGACTTACTCAATATAATGTCCCCATGTCATTGTTCTTAAAGCAACCCCTCTTGTAAAGTTGGTGAATGCTACAAAGAGATGCTCATCCAATACAACTGTACACTCCCTAGAGGCCTGGTTATAAATGGGATCAGTACACGGTGTCCGAACATGATTATGGTTCAGAAAAGGGCACTTAGACTCCACAGAGGTAAGGGCATTGGTGCTGTAAAAACAGCTACAAACAAAAAGTGATTCTCGTGCTAGTTAAGGGGAAAAAGTAATTTGCAATATTACATTGTCAGTGGAATCATAAAAACACAACCTTGTGTTACTTCTACTGTATTTCCTCCCCTTTGTCTCTGTCTCTCTTTCTCCCACACACACACACACACATTCACAGTTTCTGACGGCCATAATGCAAAGGTCATGGGCGCCCTGGAGCGTGTAGTATCTTAGCACACCTCAGTGGTCCGACACAGCTCCCAGGTGAGAAGAGATGCTGTGGGCTCAGCATGCTGATGCAGGCATGTCTTCGAAAAGAACAGAGCAAAGCAAGGTAATTTGTTTGTGTGTCATTGTCTTTGATTGTTGGCATCTGCATGTGGATTTACACCTGTGTATTAAAACTAAAGACTTGTCTAATTTTCAAACTCCATATGATTTTATTGTCAAACAGTGTCACAATGGAGAATAATATGTTGTAATCTTAACTAATCAAGCTGCCAGACATTGACTTTGACATGCATTAAAATGTCTTAGTTCGTAGACAATTTTTTAAAAAGTTGTCTCATGAAGCATTTGACTTTTAAATCATTTGACAAATATTGGAATTTACTGAAATGATGATTAAATCTCTGGTGCCTCAGTTGTATAGCGACCTTCCCTGGCACCGATCCCAGACCCAATAATTTTGATTCAACACAAAGTCTCCTCGTCTGCGTCCCCAACTGCTTTTTTCCTTTGACTGAAAAAGAAAAATAAGGTTTTTGGTAAGTGGATGCCCTTCAGTCCATTTTTAGGAACAAATAAAATTGTGGCCAACAAATACTGAGAGAGCCATTAGGTAATTGGCCACTTACTAAACCCTTGCCATGCACGGTAAATCTGCAGTCATAGCTTAGCAACAGGGACTAAGCACAGCAGATCTATCAAGCTTTTAATTTAACCACATGTTGAAGCAGATTTTGAAGTCAGGCCACAGTAGGGGGGGTCTCCTTATAGACATAATATACGTATATTATATCTATGGGTGTCCTGGCGCCCCGAGGCAGACACGGACGTGTGGTAGGCGGGGAGGTGTAGTACGCAGACTCCGCCGACTGGCTAGCCGAGGACGGCTAACTCTGCCAATCATACTCCTTGCCAATGTCCAGTCTCTGGCAAGCAAAATGGACGACCTCATCAGTTAACTGGCTACACAGTCATACATCCAGTTATGCTCTGTTTTATGTTTCTGTGAAACGGACAGAGGACCCCTGATGAAGCCATAACACCGGCAGGCTTCTGTGTTCACAGAACCGACCAAGTGTAGGCCATACTACCTGCCCAGAGAACTTCAGTGCATCATTTTGAGCACAGTGTATATCCCCCCTCAGCTAAGGAGGACAGTGCACTCAGAGAGCTGCACGACATCATCAGGAGACATGAGAACTCCCACCCTGATGCTGCTTCGTTATTCTGGGAGATTTCAACCATTCTCTGAAAAGGCATCCCCAAATTTCACCAACTTGTCAACTTCCCCACCAGAGGAAACAACACTGGATAAATGCTACAGCAACATCAGAAACGAATATACTGCTGTCTCCAAGCCACATTTTGGGAAATACGACCACCTTGCTATCCTGCTGCAACCCACCTACACCAAAAGGCTTAAGGCCGACCCAGTTACCAGAACCATGTAAATACCGGTAGTGGAAAAGCACTAAGTACAGTGCTCACAGTGAGAAGGAATATTACCAGCTTGTTATCATAAAAAGGTGTAATTTTTTTTTACACCAAATCATGTTTAGTTTTATTAGCTGTATGTGTGCATGTTTTATGTTTGTCTCTCCGATCCATTATTAATAATTATTATTAATAATTAACCAGTATTAAACAACTAATGGAACTAGTGTTGCTTAATGATTGAAATGGACAATAAATCATTTATAGTCATTTGCCAGTTTATGTGGAAAAGTAAAGAAATCCGCTGTTCCCATTTACAAATTACAGAAGTTTCTTTCTCCACAAATGTTTGAAATCAAAGACTTCTAATTCTAAAAGTCACTTAGATATTAATGGAAAATTCACCTCACTTAACTCTGTAAACAACTGTGTGTCATGCACAAATTTAAAGTTGCGTAGCTGGGTAACAAGTGTGTAGAAAGGCATAGCAAATGCTCAATTAGCTTGCAGGAGGCCATGAGATGAATGTCCAGAAAGTTTTCCTTTAACTTCTCCCGACTTTATTTTCCAGCCTGTTTTCCAATTTGCATTATTCTTGTTTCCCCCCTGCATCTTTATCTGACTCTTTTACTTAATCCTTTTACTGATAACTCATCGGACCCTGATCACACACCTCAGACACAAGTACTCATTATTACACTTCATCCTCCAGTCACTTTTCCGCATTCCTTCGTTCTCGCCTTCACCACCTCCTCTTCCCTTGTGACTATAGTAAGATGAGAATGTGTGTTTGAGGGGGTGAGGGAAAGGGGTTTAATGTCAGCCCAGGCCATGATCCGCTCTGAGGAGTTGATTTGCTGCGGCTCAGCGCCCCAGAGGCTGATTAGCATTCCACAACTAACTCCCCAACTCCCTCATACTGTACAGCAGCACAACTGCTCACCATCCTTTCTCACTTTCATATTCTTTCATACAGACAGTCCTGCCACCCCATGCCAATAATGAGCCCAGCAAATCTCACAGTTACACTTACTCGCAGCTATCCTAAAGCAATCCTTATTGGATTGAGCAAAGTGCCTTTTCGGTATGGAATAATTGTCAGGGAGTTGAAATGGTCTTTTTCCCCTTCCACCTCTGAGTGTGAGGTTTTCTTATTGTGACTGTGTGGTGACTGTTGGCTCACCCCCAAGACAATAAGCTCAGACAAGAGCTGAACTTGTGACCGTCTTAAAGCACTTGCCAAGCTCATTGGCAGTGAGGCCCTGTGTGTGGCTCTCGAGGTTTGGTGCTTTTCCTCTCACTCAACGAGACAGCCTTAATGATAGGTGTGCCAAGGCAGCGCAGCATCATCGATCGGGAAGAAATAACCAGATTAGTCCCTCATTGGGTCTGGGAGTACGGATAAGCTACAGAACTGGGTGTCAAGATGAATTGGAGCAGATATTGAAAAGATAAATGACAGCTCAGACTTTCATATGGAGTTTTGACCGCTACTGCCAGCAAAATGCAAAGAAATGACTGTAAATCTGCAGAAGTAAGCTTTGAGAAGGTACTTTACTTTTGAAAGTCATCATTTGCTGGCAATATGTGAATTCTAATCTTGTTTTTACACCCTAAGAACACAACTCAAATTGATGGTTAAAAGATATTACGTTGATGCAACTGACTGCAAACCTCCTCGTGTGATGTGAATGCAGGTTTTTCGGATTAAGTTTAATAAGAAATTGCATTTATCTTCCAAGACATCATTACTAGTTATACGTGCTATATCTCATGAGCAAATTGATACGGAGAGCTCCTTTATTGAACTAAAGCAGGAACAAACTTTAGGTTTATTGAATACACCCCAGGTGCTCAATAACCGTCAGACCCCATCAGACAACGAAGGTTCTCTATTGAGCAACAGAGATTAAGTTTCTTTACTTGAACCTCTCCAGCTTAGAACAAAGATGTATACCTGAATAATGTCGAGGACAGGGGCTTAATGGAAAATAAGATAAAGAAGAATGCAGAGAGAGCATATATTGGCATCTTATTGGCATCTCACAGCACTTAATCATTAAAGTATGCTTTGACATGGTGACTAGGATGCACTGGCTCAGAGAAATAACCCCTAAGGAAGAGTGCAAATTTTAAAAAATGCCATATTCAGACAAAAGTGCTCAATTGTCTGTGTCCCCACCTCTTTCAGTTTTCTTGCGCAGGTGCAGAATGCAAGTGTCCCAACGCTGTAGGCAGGGATTAATTCACCTGAGCAATGTTACTTTATTCTTTCATGCATCAAAATAAGAATAAAGTGTTGTCTTTTTTTTTCTCTGCAAGTGTGTATTTACAAATGAGCCCTTTTAATTTAAAAAAATGACCCAATTCGTAGGTGGTGTCAAAGACATGATGACTAATGCTTTGCCTGGAGACTGCTACAAGTGATTGGTTTTCTATTGCATCAAAATCAGAGATTCATAGATCATGATAAAGTGGTGTGAGCAGGACAATGCTTCATTAATGGCCAGAAAAGGACGCCAGCTCGAGAGCATTTCTAGAGTAACACAGTTTTTCTCACCTACGGCTCAATAAGGCTATTAAATAAGGCTGCCTTTCAACTTGACAGAAATTGAAGCAAACGCAAGGTCAATGGCAAATCCTGAACAGGCATGGCAAACAAAGAAATAATTTCTTCTTTGGAACAATGTACACAATATGTTCAGAGGAACAGTTCTACTTGGAAAAAACATAAAAAAACTCCGATGTGGGTGTTTAGAGTAGAACTTTGACATTTCGTACCTTGCAGCAAGACTTGCAATTCACAAGGAAACCCTCTTCAGCTTCATCTGTGCCCCCTCTCACGCTGTGTCTTTAACAAATAAACTGTCCTAACCTTCTGTCTCTTCCCTTCTGATTCACAACTCTGTTTATAGTTACTGCATGGCACTGCCAAATCAGGAGCTCTCAAATTGGGAAGTTAAAGAAGCTCAGAGTGCACAAGTGTATTTTATCAGCAGATATGTCCAGAAATCAATGCACCCTCTCAAATGGCTGTCTCTTTATGGACCGTCAGGGAAATATGAGTGGAAATGGAAAAGCGGGAGGGCAGTGATGTGATATGAGTGAAGGCCTTCATTCCTTAGTCTTGCCTCCCCAGTTCAAAGCAGACATCATCATCAAGGGTCCTTTTCGTTAAAACTCCCTCTTCTCAGTCTGCTGTGTGCAGTCATGCAAGGTGCTGTACCAGATTACAAGACATAAAATCGCAAGAGAGAAAGCTCACAAAGATGAGCAAAATCAGACTTAAAA
Organism: Leptatherina wallacei; assembly: GCA_028567055.1. Classification (NCBI taxonomy): domain Eukaryota; kingdom Metazoa; phylum Chordata; class Actinopteri; order Atheriniformes; family Atherinidae; genus Leptatherina; species Leptatherina wallacei. Next base: position 7,909,366 of record JAOXYM010000005.1, on the reverse strand, counting down.
TGGCAGAACATTAGCAGGAAAGTTGCAAACGTGATCAGATTATGATTTTTTTAGAATAGTGTTACTGCTAGTAACACTACTAGCAAACACAATGATCCAAACATCAGACATCTGCACGACTGAGGCCATGGTGCCATTTATTCTTCATTACATACTTTTGTTACAGTGCTAATCTGTTTTTCCTATATTGCAATATTCAACTGGCCATGCACATATAAGTTATAAAGCCAAATTTGGGTGTAAAAAGCAAGTAAAAACATGACTCAGTAATTGCTTGATTTGGGGGCATTGCGCAAACTTATCGTAACATCTGCACAGCTTCATAACAGAAATCATTACCATTGCCAGCTGATGTCATTGACAGCAAAATGACAAAATCTGTAAATGGCTTCATAGGCTGAACCCCTTTGCAGAAATCTGGACACTATTACGTCCTAGATCCTGGGATTCCTTATTTAGTCAAATTCTGCAACCATTTAAAAAGCAGCAGTTTTTACACTGCAAGGTATGACTCCTGACTGTTGTAGGGTGGGACAGTACAGCTATTTAACATCTGCCGTGAGGAATAGTTGAAATGAAAAAACCTCTGCCTCAGCTAGTATTATACCACACTCACATATCTGCATCTATTAACACGGGAGTATACAGATGACACATATTCCTTAATTGCACAATGACCATATTTACCAGATATGTTCTAATGGTATATTTGTTGTGGCAGTTCATTGTGCTGTTCACCTTATTGTAGATCTAATTCAAGGGTCAAACACGCATGGCTGAATTATCATGCTGAAAACATACTGAGGTTGTGAAAAGTATTTTTTTTGTTTACAAACTGTGTTTACTTCCAGACTGGTTATGCATGTTCATAAGCCACCCTTGGTAAGCCCCCTTTGAAAGCCTCTTTGAGTTCAACCAATCTGGGGAAATTTCCTCAAATTCTATAATTTTCAGCAGGATACTTTCCACAGGAGAATTCTTCATTGTTCTGAAATAATTAAAACCTAGTGAAACTCATGATGGGTACAAAGCTTATCTAGAGGTATCCAAGATTAAGAATTAAGTGTGTGAAACTGATTTTACCAGGTCAACTTTAAGTTTAACCTTGTTAAGATGTCCTTGTGGTGTCTATATTATAATGATCAAGACAAGCAATCAACACTTGGCTAAGAATGCCTTCTCTGGAACTGCAATATTCAAACCTAAGTCTAAAAAACACGGGTTCAGGCAGTTAGTATTTTATACTTAATAATCACTTTGTCAAGTGTGACTTATGAGAGCTTGCGATGATGGTTTATCTTGCACTTGCAACACATTACTACCAATGAAGTTAAAAAGACAAAGAGTGTTGAGCAAAGACAAGGATAGGCAGTTGCCAGATGAGCATAAGAGATGAGGCAGAGCTAATTTTGAATTTCACATATCTGTGCACAGTAAAGTGATATTTCTCCTCTCATCCAAATTGGATTTTGTGAAGTCTTTATAGATAATCAGTGTCTTGTGTGGGGGGGGGGGGGAGTATTTTTATGAAATAAAAATCCAAATTGAGCTCTTAGGCTTTAACCAATACCAGACAAGATGCAACAGAAAGCTCAAGCTAGGGAGCTATCACAGCAGTTTAGCAGGTTTTTGAGAGCACAGCAGTTTAACTCACATCAATCATATTTGCCACCCATCCACATGAACACCTGTGTTCATACACTGCCTAAACATTGTCGCTTTAGGCCTGCAGAACAGGCACGTTGACTCACTTGCAACCAGCTCTTTATTTAGAGGCCAGTCCCCCTAGCTCAGACCCAAGGTCACTGCATCATGCTATGAACTCCGGCTGCCAACAAAGTAGCCTATCAGTCATCAGCCTTAATGAATAGGGTGCAGTGTAAAAATAGACACAAAGACACAGAGTCAGAATGCAAGCTTTCACAGTCAACAGTGGCATTGGCACTTGGCAACTTACACCTCTTATCAGTCCACATGACTGTCTTTACACGTTCAGACCAGTTATCTTTAGCTTGTTTAAGGTTATTTTAGTAACCATGTCTTGCTCTATGCAGAATGAGACTCACCAGTCTATAAGACAGTCAATCAGAATATACATAATACACATAGGACCTATCTATGGCCAATCAAAATGATCAGCTTCACTATTGGCATGGTATTTGGTAATTCATAAGCGACAAGCCATTAAAAGAATAGAATAGAATATGATAGAAGCTTTATTGTCACTGTACAGCGGGGTACAGCGAAATTTTGTTTAGCAACAATCTCCAGCAGCAGCCACAGATCAAATGTGTACATTTAAAAAACAGCCACATGTATATGAATATGAATAAGTGAGTATTGCAATGAGAATTCAGTATGGACAGCAGTCTAAAGCTATGTTTCCTTTACCCCTAGAATTGCACAAATCCTAAATATTGCAATAAAGAACTGGTAATGGAAACACCTAAATTTAAAAAAAACTCTAAAATATCGCTAAAAAGTTCTTATGCTCTCATGACATGGTTTTTCAGATGTGTCAATAAAGAAGTATATTGCAAAAGTGTAACGGAAACACTTATTTTCTCATTTACATGTCACCGGACATGACAAAGGGGGTCATGTGACCAGTTCATTTCAAGTAAAGATGGAGAGTAATGTATGGACAGAGGTCCGGGTATGAAAGTATAATCCGTTTTACTTACTAAACCAAAAAACCAAACCGTTTTTTCGTCTTAAACCTAAAAACGAAAAAACGAAAAAACCAAATCAAAAAACGGCCCAAATTTGGTTTTTGAAAATTCGTTTTTTCGTTTATTCGTTTCTTATTTATGAATGTGA
>JAOXYM010000005.1:7876624-7892329 GCA_028567055.1 Leptatherina wallacei | reverse complement strand
TATCTATCTATCTATCTATCTATCTATCTATCTATCTATCTCTATCTATCTATCTATCTATCTATCTATCTATCTATTTTTGTTAATCTAACAGCCAGATGCCAAACATATTTCAATTATAAGAATCATAACAGGGTCAAGTATGTCACCTGCAGGAGCAATTACATTTTTGTCTGCAGGTTGGTGTGGGCATGTTTCTGATAAACAACTTACAGCTGAGTCTGGATTTTATAACCTAATGATAAAAAATAATAAAAATATTATTTTCTTTTTTATAAGATGCACACTGTAATTTGAAGAACCCAAGTGCAAACTTTGAATGTTAGACAGGAAAAGTTACAATAAACGATGTGTTTCAAAGTGCACCATTTTTAGTTTTTCTTTTTACACTGTTCACAATGCCATTCTTTAACCTTTCTTTTTATTTTTTATTTTTTTATACATAGTGGGAATGCTTATTGCACTTTGCACAGGTGGTGATCCTTCCAAACTGGAGGTGCTTGCTGTTTCGGTTCTGTTACATGGCAAGAGCTCAGGCAGAATACTTTGTTTGAAGGACTGTTCAGCAATAGTAATGTGTACAGCATCTCTTCATCTCTGGCAACACGAGTGATGATTAGATCCCACTGTGTCTAAATCACAAAGTCGCAGTACTGGACACCACATACAAACATGTGAAGCTGTTAAACAGCTGTAAGCATCCAGTGTTTTGTAGGACTTCAGGCTGTCCCAGGAATAGAGATGGATATGCGGCCCATGTGCACATACATGCAACCCATTGGCCAAAATCATGAATGAGCGCCTCTAGCACTCAGGTCAGTATTGCAACTTGCGCACGCCACATGTACGAGCCAAACGGACGCTAGACACGTGTGGCAGCCATGATAAGTACGCAGACGTATCGCCAACAGCAAGTAGTATATTCCAGCCCTAAGTCATATCCCATTCACTAATGTTGATTAAGCAACATAACTTATTTTATCACTCGGTTATAAACTGTTGTAGTACGCTGACAACATCGCTAGCCAACTTTGCAATTGCAAGATAACCGAGGATAACAATGAAAACAGTTTAAAGGGGCAGCTCTTTCTGCAGTCACTGCGTGCACATTTGCTGTTTTGGTTAACAAATAATGCCTCTATTCCACACATGGAAGCATGTGGGCAGTGATGTTTGACAACATTATAAAGGAATGTCTTTATGTCCATAAAGGAAGCATAAACAAGCCTTAAAATAGACTTGCATGCAGAAACACAAAAACACATAAGGCCAACCACAACACTGAAAGCAAAGACTTTCTGAGCAGGAAAAACAAGGCATACAGAGGGAAAATGGTTCCATGCTGGTGAGAACAGCAATACTTTTATCTTCATTAAGCAAGTTTTTACTGTGTTATGGTTTAATATATGATATATTGGAATTTTAAGGCTCAAAACTGTGAATAAAGTGAGAACTAAGATAATTAAACAAGTAACAAATAAAAACCAGGAGCTTATGTTAAAAAAGGGGTAATCAACAAGTAAATGAGGAATTATCAATTAACAGAGGTTCACAAAGATAGAATCTTCCAAAATAAAACAGGAATTAACAAATTAAACCTCCAAAAAATAAAGAATAGACTGTATTAGACTTCACTGATACACAGAATGTAATTAGTTGACACTTCAGTCTAATATCAAGCAAGAATAATTTAGCTTCAAACGCGAAATGAGGCTGCAAGAACTTGCTTCTTTCATCCTTTACATAAAAAAATATTATGACTTCATGTTGAATAGGATTTTTTAAATACCACAAAATGAAAATAGTTCTTGCCAGAGGTAGAGGCCGTGTACTCATTTGCACCATGTTTTTTGAATACCCACACAGCCTATATCGACTCCAAACAGATTCAATCCATAGGTGGGAAAAAACTGAGGCAAAGTCTTGGGCTGCTTAAAGTGTGTTTCAGTATGAATGAAAACATTCAGTTATCTGGGGTTGTACACCTTTTTTCGGGATGCGCTGAAAAGAAAAAATTTGTGAAAAGCAAAAGAAAAACAAAGAGAAAACAGCACACTGTCTGAAAGTTTGGAGATCAGTTTATCAGAGAAGCCATACATTCAGAAGATACGCTGGATGCATGCAGACTCTGCGTGTTCAGTCTCTGCGTCCGCACTGTGTGTTTGGTTGCTTGATTGATGGCTGTTTTGAAACTTCAAAATGACTCCAATGCTCCAACTTAAGCACAGGTAGGCCTTCTATGTGTGATTAAAATCTGCAGGCACACTGCTAGAGGAACAGTCATGATAGCGATAGGCATGCTAGTTTTTTCAGCTGTAAAACTTGTGGCAGGTTAGTGATTAAGAGCATGATTATGCAGACCATCAGAAAAATATAGCTTAACTTAATGTGATTCTATATGCGACTACATAAACCATTACAACAACTCAGACCCCCCTAATAAATCTACAAGCCCTCAGTCAGTGGCCACCATCATTTGAATGACACTTTCGTGTTCAGGCAGAAATCACATCTACCCTAACTAAATTGACGTGAACCAGTTTTCCATATCAGAGGTGCTCTCCAGCAGTCAAGTATGTGTGTATCTGTTTGTGTGTTTGCCTGCGTGTTTTTGTGTGTATGTGTGAGAGATCTCATTTCTGTATCGTTTCGTTGGTCTGATGCGTGCGTGGGACTCAAGCCCACAGCGGCGAGTCAATCTGAGACATCTATTATGCACTTCATCAATCTTTTTGGACTCTTGACATTTCACTAGCCGAACAAATTGTCAGTTATCAAAACTCAATTTCAGAAATGACATGTCGAAATTCACTCCTCTACCCTCCCCCGAGCCCCTCCTCCACTCTAACTCACTCTTCCTCTCCTCACTCTGTCTCAGCATATATCTCCCTGCATTTACCTACAAGCCATTCAAGTACTTTCCCACATACACACACATGCACGTGTTCATACATATATGAGGACAAATGAAGTTCATATCTCACTCACCCTCAACTTCATCCCACTTTTCCCTGTTGCTTAAATGGCAGTTATGTATGCAAAGAGTTAACTGCTGTTGGAGTTAATCATTCCTGGGCTACCAGCATTCCTGTGAGCAGTTAAAGCTGTTTATAAATTGATTTGGTTATGCTTCATTGATAATAAAAGGAGCCAGGCTTTGTTTACCTAACAGAACACGCTCACACAGCATGCCTCATTCAGATCCCTCCTTAATGTGGATGTGTGGCTTCTGGCTTCTGCCTATACCTGTTTAGGTTAAGTAAAGTTGTGTGTGTAAGTGAAAAAGAAACAAATGAAGGAAAAGAAAGGGGGGGAAAAAGGAAGAAAGGCTACTAGAGTGACAGGGTCAACCTTGAGGAAGGATGTTGGGAGAAAATCATTAGCGCAAAGTAAAGGTGAAAGCAGGCAACACTGAAGGGGGCCTAATCCTGCTCACTTCCATTAATGAAAGTCATCAGTCACATTTCTATGCATACTAATGATGTATGCAGGTGCAATGACACACACCCAAAATATCACACACGAGCACCTCTGCATGCCCCTGGTGTCAAACTACATTGGGACTTTTGTATCTTATTCAAACAAACTTGCAGCATGATTCCCTCTGTGCATGATCAACTGTTTGTTTTTCCACAGATTAACATTTGAGAAGCGCTCAATCTCAAAGACAAATCTGTAACCTGTGTCACCTGCTCGTTTGATAATGCAACTAGTGCGGGATAAGCTCTGACTCCCCCCCACCACTCTCTGAACACAACAAATATAGTATTACTGGCACATGACAAGCACGAGGGATGATTTAAATTGTTTCATATGTGTGTTCCTGATTAAAGTTGCGGGAAAAACACGACATAAATAAAAAAGTCAGTAATGTTATACAAGTTTGTGTTAAGTGGAATACAAGACTTGTAGATCACACTGATTGCAATTACAAACAGTTTTTATAAAAAGAAGAGAAAAAAAGAGTTCCTGAATCTGATGGCTGGGCCAGAAAATGTTATTTGTTTGGTTTCAAATTTGTAATAACTTTTGGTAATAACAGGATTTTGTCTGTCTTTTTTTTTATTTCACCACTAGCTTTAAAAGCATTTAACACGATACAGCAGCAGAAGTACTGTTATTTATCATCAGAGATGCAACCTGAATTCACTCACAGTTTGATATGATCGTCATGTAAGGTATGTACAAATTAAGCTAGGGATATGCCTGATAAATAAAGAAAGTGGAGCAAATGCATCCCTGTTTTCCAGTTAAGGAAATCAAAGTTTTGGTTTTGCTGCACCACTTTTGTCCCTTTATATATCAAATTATCAACAGACAGTCCTTGAAATGCAATCAGGTGCAGGTGTTTATATGTTAACAGCCCTTGTTGATGATCATTTTATGGTATAAAGCACCTGAAAAAAGCAGAATTGAAAAAGAGGAAAGAAAATGAAGGAAATTTTGACCTTCTTTGACTTTGTTTGGTCCAAACCCTTTGGCTATCAGTCAAGTCATCCAGTGTAGAGACAATAAAAGTCAACAAAGCATGCAATAACAGTGTTTAGACAGGTTTTAAAAAAAGGGAAAAAATGCTTGACTGCAATAACAGACAGCATTTGAAAAAGAATATGCCAGCACATGTTATATGAATCTGCTTGTTCCATTGACCTGAATCTGACTTTAAATTAACTAAAAAAGTTCATTTTCTTACATTAGTTTGATGGCCAGACAGCTTATGGCTGCAGAGAAGAGACTATTACAAAGGATATGAACCTGACATCCTTTGTGTTTAAGTGAGTTAGCTGCAGCTGCTAAAACCTAACTGATTGATTTATTTCTACAGTATATCTTTATAACTAAATACATTATTATTAGTTGAAGTAAAAAACAAAGATGGAGTATATTACCACGACAATCAAGCTAAAGAACACCTTATCTGGAGAAGCGAGACATTTATCTTCCTTGGGGACTGGATGAAGCATTATTAGACTGTTGTTGGTGTGGCAGTGAACAGGTTTGGGTCATTTCTGATTCAGTGATAAAAAAGAAACAAACTCAGAAAAACAATCAAAATTCTAATCATTGTGTGTTAATTCACGAACAAATTACGGCATCAAATCCTGGGAAGTCTATGCCGAATTAAAAAAGCAAGAAAGTTAAAATAATATTCAGCTGAGTGAACATCTAGCAAGTAATTACGTTAATTGATCACATCCGTAATATGATTAGCTATAAATGGGATGTCCTAGAGAGGCAGAGTCACTCAGAAGTAAAGATAGGCAGAAGCTCTCCAAGCCATGAAAGAGTACGTAAAAAGATTGTGGACTACTTCCAGAACAATAGTTCCTCAACATCAAATTGCAAAGGCTTTGCAACCCTCATCATCTACAGTGCATAAAATCATCAAAAGGTTCTGGAGACATCTCTGTGCATAAGGGACAAAGCAAAGACCTTTATTGGATGCCCATGGTTTTCGGGGCCCTCAGACAACACTGCATCACTCATCAGCACGATTGCATCACTGACATTACTAAATGGGCCCAGGAGTACTTCCAGACACGACCTGTCAGTTAACCTAGTCCTCTGCATCTGCAGATGCAACTAAGGCTCTAACATGCAAAATGGAAGCCATATTTGAACATGGTCCATAAGCACCGTCATATCTGGTGGGCCAAGACTTACTTGAAATGGACTGTTTCAGAGTGGAAAGTGTTCTTTGGTCAGACGAGTCCAAATGTGACATTCTCACTGGTAATCATGGACGCCGTGTCCTCCTGGTTAAAGAGGAGGCAGATTTTCCAGTGTGTTATCAGTGTTCAGGTCTAAAGCCTGCATTTCTTATGGTATGCGGGTGCGTAAGTGTATACGGTATGGGCAGCTTGCATGTTTTGGAAGAAACTGTGAATGCTGAAAAGTATATAAAGATTTTAGAGCAACATCTGCTCCCATCCAGATTATGTCTATTTCAAGAAAGGCCATGTGTATATCAGCAGGACAATACTAAACCACATACTGCAGCTATTACACCAGCATGGCTTCACACGAGAAGAGTCCGGGTGTTGAACTGGCCTGCCTGCAGTCCAAACCTATATCAAGCAAGAATGGGACCAAATCCCACAACTCCAGGAACTCATAACCTCAAAGCCCAGACATCTATTGTGAAGAGGAGATGCTACACTGTGGTAAAGATGCCCCTGTTACAACTATTTTGAGACCTGTAGCAAGCATCATATTTAACATGAGCTCATTTTATGCATAAAAATAGTCACATTTCTCAGTTTAGATCTCTATTATGTATGTTCTCTTGTGAATAAAATGTTGGCTCATGTGACTTGAAGGTCTTTCAATTTTCATTTAGTTCAAATTTAAAAAATGTCCCAACATTTCTGGAATTCAGGTTGTTGATGACATCAGAGAAAGTGTGCAAGAGAGATGCAATACATTGCTTGCTGAGATGATTGAATCAGTTTATACTATATATAAACTATTAAATAATATATATGTATATAAGCCTTTCATTATTTCCCTTTTGGGAAATAAAAAAGTATATTTCAAATTTTCATTTAATTTTCAGCTGCATATGAGGGGAACTGCTTTCAATCTTCCTTTAAGCTGTGACAGTGTGAAATTTAATTTAGTGTTGCATCTGTCCATGTAACCTTGACAAGTTTTTGGAATCATTTGATTAGTCCCTTCCACTCAATATTTGTCTACTGATTTGATGGCATTACAGTATCTACAGTGCTCTCTGTGCAACCGAGCTTACAGTATACAGTATATAGAAGGAAAGCAGCTTAAGGGCTGTTATAAGTTTATCCAACAAATCCCATCAAGATGAGGAGAAATTTTCAAATCTCAGTCTTGTACAACACACCACTAGCCATCACAAAATGATAGCAGTATAGCCTAAAGACGAAGTAGTTTATTGGCTTAAAAAATCATTTTAAATTTCTTTTTGTAGCAATTTATGCTTGTCCTGAAAAAAAAAACTGACCCTTTTCTGACACTCCTTAACCAAGCATTTCCTCTTTTCCACAATAAACTGGTTGCATGGGAGGTAGAGTACATTACAAGATCAGTAGCTCTGCTTGGAAGACTCTACCGGCTCAAGATTTATGATGATCAGGAAGCTCATCAGAGGGAGAGGGGAAAAGGGGTGAGAGAGAGGGAGAGAAACAGAAGAAACATTAAGAGGAGAAGTTCCAATAATCATAAACATCCGGCTTGTATTCCCTGAACACTAAGCCTTGTGCGTAGCTCATTAGCATTCAACGGACCCTCCAGATTACTCGGGGCACTCTGTAATTTGCAATAAAAAATAAAGATGACGCCAAAACAAAAACAAATCTGAGCTGATACAAATTAGGAGGAGTTCGCTTGGTTAGTCTGTCAAAGCAGTAAATTTCCCTGCGCACTGTGAAATACTCAGGTCGCTAGGCTCGAACACAGGCGGGGGAAATTAATGAGCTGTCTGTTTGTGTGACTTTATTCCCCTTGTATTTCTACCATTTTGCATGGACAGCGTATCAATCTGCCCTTACAGTAATGATGCATTAAAGCGATTCGGTTTTGGTTAAGGAAAGAGACAGTTCTTACAGAAGCTACACTTTACGCACTCGTCTTCTTGACTATTTTACTGATGAGCATAAAATTTCACACTGTCCCTTCTTGGGGGGGGGTCGCCTTTGAATCTAAAGTTGTTTTAAGAAACATTTATCGCATCTCCCCAGTTGGCCACAGCTGGTTCCCTAGTCCTGGGAAGTTTTAATGAAGCCAATCCTTTTCCCTGCTGCAAGTGAGGATCTCTCAGCATGTAGCCCCAGCTGCTAGCTGACACCCTGATAAGCCAGACCTCTCACTCCAACATCTCACACAAGTCAAGTCATGCTGACTCATCATTCGGCCGTTCGGATTAAGAAAAAGGTCTGGTGGGTGTCGCAGCATGAGGGCTAAACGCCACCTGCCCGATCTCAAAACCTACATAACCTCTGTTTTGGCTGATTGAAACATGCTGATATGGGAGATGCCCAGCAGGGGAAAAAATTGTTGGAATACGGACCAAAATAGGTTAGTAAATGAAACGTTTGCTGATGCTGCACTAACGTAGCAGATGGGAAATGAAATTGTCGGCCCTTTCCACTGCGTCCCTCTATCTTTCACCTATCCATCCGTCTAGTGATCCATCCTCCAGGAGCAGAAAAGGCAGAGAGGCCATGTGAAGCTTTTAGGTCAGCTCTTGTGGGACATCACTCCACATCCCTGAAGACTCTGACTTGGTTACAGGTCAGAGTCCTAACCTGCCAACACAGCTGACCTCCCTTGGTCACCCCTGCTGCACACATTGAAACGCAGCGGGGCTGTCATATGCTGGACACCTTTGTCAAACCTCTCTGCTTGTGTATGCATTAAGCAATTTTCTGATACTTGTCACTGTGGGAAAACATGGGTGCTTGTCTCCAAGAGTTGCTTTCTAACATGCTAAGCTGTTGTTCTCATTTCTCTTCTCATGTTTCACTGGATGTCGATTAAACTGGTATTATGGGTCACTTAGGGAGTCACAAAAGGCTGTAAAAACGAAAAAGCTAGACAGAGTTAGTTACTGCACAACATTGAGGAAAGTGGTTAGAAAATTACTGCACTACCACTAGATTTCAAAGCACTCAATATCCTTTTGGTTCAGCATGCTGGGTTTGATTCTGTCCCTGACTGGCTGGTTAAAGACATGTAGGACCAACAAAATCTGTAATAAATTATAGGAGTCTGATGGACTTGAGTTCAAGTCCACAGGAGAAAGAAAAGTAAAAGTTAATCCACATATAAACACTGAACAAACTAGGCTGTGTAGGACTGTGTGTTGCACTACAGTGTTTGTAATTGAATAGACATTGTCCTAAGTGGGAACTAGAAACTCTAACCTTAAAGAGAAGAAGTACAACAAATATTGCTGTGGACATTGACATTAAGGAAAATGGAGGAATCCCTATAAGGGCTTATTTTAATCTCTGGAATTTATCAGGAATATTGGACCATCCCTGTGAAGATGTCTGTCAGTCAGATGAGCTTGTTTGCTAGCTCAACAACAACTAGTGAGTTAAGTTATTTTACCCTCTGCTTAAAGAAACATAAACATAATCAAATCATTCATTGGCAGGTCATCTCTTGTCCTTTTCTGTTTGAAATGTTCTGCTTTAGCTCCTGTTTCTTTAAGGAACCCCTTTCAAAAGGCTCAGTTGGCCTCTAGAAAACAAAAGTGCATCATATTAACCATAAGGCAGGTATTTTGCAAATCTTTTTTTTACAAAGATAAAAGAAGAAAAGCCTGGAAAATAAGTGAGGTCATTCAGTAGTTTAGAAGCAGTGCTTCTTGGAGAGAGTGACTTTGGAACATGGAGAATTTTAACATGCTAAAACAATACAACACATTGAATGTAAAAGAAAACAATCCATTTGGGGCATAAAACAACCAATGTAATCTAACATGATTCTTAAAAATAATGATCATTTCAGTTTTAATTTGGTGGGATTTTTGATAATAATGTCATGTGGAATGAAAACAGGGTATTCAGCCAGCATGCATGAAAATACCACTTTGTGATATTCTGACACTGAATACTTTTCAGTATTGTACATTATCTGTTTCATTTATTCCCACCCAACTCTGTTATGGAGCTGACTGAAACAGTTGGTCAGCTGGTTCTGGCATTGTCACCTTCACAAATCTCATCACAATCTAAATCCCTGACATAGCTGTCTGGAGATATTTACAGATAGAAAAAGCATCAGGGGACAGCAAAGTGCTGAGATAAACCTCCTCACACCCACCCATTTTTATATCTGAACCCACAAATATAAACATATACATCCCTATTTGCTAAATCAGAATGGCGGCAGTAATGCATGGCTGGCGACAGAAGGAGACACACAAAATAATCCATCATTCCCAGGTACTGAAACAGCAACCTCAAACCTCTGTGGACACCCAGGCTTTGTCTTCTGGTCTGATAGCAGGACTGCAAGTATACTTTCCATGGGACCCTTGACCAGCTCTAAGATTATAGGTTGAGGGGGAAAAAATCATTCTCAACTGTTCCAAGCTTGGCTGAGACTCTTATTGCCAACTATGTATCCATTACTGCCTTCCTCTGGTGCCCTTGCATCAATACGACCCGGAGAAAATCTGGTATGGCGGCACCTTCCATTGACAAAGCATGTCTGGGTGGGTCGATAGTGTATTAATATGGGACAATGGCGCTAGCCACAAGTCGCTCGCACCACTAGGCCATATCGGAGTCTGTAGCACGCCCAGGGGCTGTATGAATGGCCTTGAGCTCCACTGGGGCAGTGGATGCTTTCTGTGTGTGTGTGTGTGTGTGTGTGTGTGTGTGAACATTAGTACGTGTGTTTATATGTTCTGGGACTGTTTTCAAACCCAGAAGTCCCAATAACTGACTACCAGACCAAAAAGAGAAAGAAACAGAACAAGGGAGAGAAAAATTGTCTTCTGCTAACAATGTTACTGTCTGCCTGGGAACACCACAGCTAAAGAATGCAGCAGGGAGAATGACCTGCCTACTCATGGCTGGTGGAGTTGGCAGCATTTTTACTCGAAAACAAGTTTGCTGGATGCATGCACACGGTAGTAGCATGTTTTCCCTTTAAATGGTATGTGATTTAAGTTTTAGGTTGAGCTATACTGCATGAAATCTGCCGAAAACAAGGAATATGATCAAACGTTTACATAAAATTTTTATTGAACCAGACATTATTTTTAAGCCACAGTAAAAAACTAGCCAAACTTAAATGAAACATTGTGAACATACAGACATAAGCCACGTATATTTTTTCTTGTTGTCATGGATTTTCTCCTCATCTCATGACTGAAACAAAAATGACCAAAAAGCTTAACTATTCCTCAAAATTACAATAATTTCAAAGGATTATTCAAAATAAACTAAAGAAAATAGCTCAATTTATACGTGTCAATGTTAGTTTTTTAATATGGCTCGAGTTTATATATGGGGGCTGTCGCACCCATCTGTGAGAGACCACGCAGCCGTGTACAGTCATCAGCTAGAGCTTGCTTTGGCCTAAATAGGTTTTGTCAGTTCAATCCATTTTGGTTATCTACATCACTGTGTTGGTATTAGATCAACACATGGTGTTGTGTCGCTTTTGCCCTTGCTTAATTTAGTTAAAAGTAAAGGGAGTAAATCATTTTTACCACAATGTCTGTACAAATTCTAAGAAAAATGCTTGTTGGAATATATATACAAACATAGGCATATACATTTATTCATCTGCTTTTCAAGCATGTTTCACCACTCAAACAGTATTAAGACAATACAGACAAAAACTGCATGTAAACCAATAGACAGCAGATTGCTGACTTTCTAAACCACAGCTGACACCCTAAACCATAAACACACATGCTCAGTCCCACTGTTAAATGTTCTGTTTTGTGCATGCTGGCAGACACATGTACACCTGCATGCACGCACAAACACATGTGTAGTTTGATGATTTACTAGTACAGATGAGGCCCTGGGAGTACCTCTGCCACCACAGCACTCAAATCAAAGCTGTCAACAGGGACCCTGGAGGAAGGGAGGCATCAGAAAATATCTTCCTGTTTTTTCTCCTCACCATGACCTGTGTGTGTGCAGACTAGACGGTTTGAGTGCATATATCTTTCTGTGCAAGTGTGTGCGTGCATGCGGGAAAAATGTTTGAAAAGATGCGTAAAGCCTATCAACTGGCTATATGAGAGATCGGCAGGATGCCGGCAGAGCCTGATTCAACCTCTCCCCCTCTGCTTGGCCATTATACCTTGGGAAATATACACCTTTGAAGGCATGGTGGCCAGACTTGTTTACTTGCTAACAAACCTTGGTATCCGAGCGGCATTTTCTGTGATGCAGCGAGGAAGATTGACTGTCAGAGCTGGCTGGGTGTCCACAGTCCAGGTGTATTCTTTACAATCCCTGCCAGCTTGCTTGCCTCCCTTTACACACCAGCTCACCTCACAGATGCCATTTGTGTACTCATCTGTGAGCTTACATATACATATGCAAAATAGCAAGGATAGACACCCACACAACTCACACAACTCACACTCCAACCTATTTTCATCAAAATGAATTGGCTGCTCCTCATGTGCATGATATCTATCCCACCGCTGGACCCAATTTCCATGTTGATGAAACTGAATTTACAGTATAAATGCATCAAAACATACTGGTGTGCGAGGAGTCTGTGATAATACAACTGATGAGTGATTGCATGGGTTTTACTGTGCCATTATCATTGCAATCACTGTAATCATTTAACCCCCCCCCCCTTTTTTTTTGGGGGGGGGGGGGGGGGTAACTGATTAAATATAGACAATTTTCAAAGAATTTCATTAAAGTCTGACCTCTTTTATGTCAGCTTTTGCTTTATTAAAAACATCTTATATTTTCCAGATTGTTGGGTTAACTGAGAGGCAGGTGTTTACTGACTATGAGATGGTGAGCTGTCTGGAACTTGGAAACTCTGCTCGCACCGTGGGCTCCACAGCCATGAATGCTGCTTCTTCACGTTCCCATGCAATCTTCACTATCACACTGGAGCAGCGCAGAGGGGCAGACAAGTCAGTTTAGTTAACTTCTTTTCAACCTTACCCAACATTTTCTTTGTGAAACTCATTGACTTTTGTAGAGCTTCCTAAGACGGTCATCGCATAGATGCCTGTTCAGGACACGATTGTTGTTCTGAAGTTAAGTTTGGTTTTTTTTTCATCCTCATTGGATGCCCTAAGGAGTTTTTCTGAGTTAAATGGATTAAAATTGCAATATGTTCATGTAAGTATTGCAAAAAAGAAAAGCGGCAATAAATCAGTTAATCAGAAAAATGAACGATTGTTAAAATTAAATGGAAAATTCTGTATTTGTGAAAGCGGTATATTGAAATCGTCCCTGAAATTGGGTCAGTGAGTGAAAGTTAAAGTGTCGGCCTGCAGAAACGTGTTTTTTTTTTTTTTTTTGTTTTTTTTACTACAAGTTGAAAATGTGTTTCGAACATCTGTTGCAGGGTGGATTCAGTCGTTTCAAAGCTGCACCTTGTGGATCTTGCTGGTTCAGAGAGACAAAAGAAAACCAAAGCAGAGGGTGATCGACTGAAAGAAGGTAATAAGAGTGTATTCATATTCAGATCCAATCCATCTAAAATAGTTTGAGTTATTGTCCTAGTGGTATATGCTGCTTCATAAGATCTATGTAGGTCTCAAAGTCACCAAGCAGCCAAAGCATTTTGACCACCTCCCTAATACTGAGGCAGCCCACCAGGAGAGCCAGGATTCAGGATGAAGATTCACAGATGTCATCAGATCCCAACAGATTGGTATTTGGGGATTTTGGAGGCCAAGTGAACACTTAAGACTCTATTGTGTATTTCCAAGCTCTCGTTCTAAGCATTTTTGTAGGAAACATGTTGGAAACATTGCTGCCATAATGAGGGAAGGCTGCTACTGTAGGGAAGATGCCATAGTTATTGAGGTGGTGACTTGTCTGCAGATGTTTAGGTAGGCAGCAAGTGCCTGAAAGTCACCTACCAAGATGAGTTACTCACTTTACCCATCAGTGTTTTTAAAGTCGTAGCCATAGCTGTTTTGGCTGTCATTGAAATAAAGATACGTTTCCAAATTTCATGGTAAGAGCAGCTTTCCAACTGTTAAGGACTGAGGTGGACTATTGTGTTTTGATGTTGAAACAAATTGATGAATACACCTCAGATGGGGATTGTATTAAGGAAGATCAAAGAATCTCAAAACTAAAAACTCTTTTCTGCTAAAAAAAGAGTTTAGAAATGATGACACCTGCTGACCACAGGTGCTAACAAGATGCCAAAACTTTGTGCCATCTGTTTGTATGGAAACCGTAACATTTCTAAGAGCACTTCTCTTGTGCTGCTGTTCATTTTCAACTCTAGGCATCAGCATCAATCGTGGCCTTTTGTCTCTGGGTAACGTGATCAGTGCCTTGGGGGATGAAAGCAAAAAGAACACCTTTGTTCCATACAGAGACTCGAAACTCACCCGTCTACTACAAGGTACACTTTGATTTAAATGCCTACAAGTCGTATTGGTCATTAGTTCAGACTTGGATCTCAGTTTGAGAGCCTTCAGACTAAGCAAATTGTTTAGAGGCAGTCTTTCATGCAGATTTAGTTCTGTTTTGCCAAACTGAACCATCTTGATGCTTTATGAGTTGGCAGATAATATTGTTGGTACTTGCAAAGAATATTTACTTTTTGTTGTTTTTGTTTTTTTTGTCTTTTTCCTCATGCAGAAAGAAATGTTGCGCCATAGACGCATGTTTATATATTTAAAATGAACGATGATTTAGTAATCCCAGTTTTGAAAAGTGTTCCATGTGTTTGTGCTCAGATTCTTTGGGAGGCAATAGCCACACTTTGATGATTGCATGCATCAGTCCTGCTGACTCGAACATGGAGGAAACCATCAACACGCTGCGATACGCTGACAGAGCACGCAAGATTAAAAACAAACCTGTTGTTAACGTTGATCCCAGAGCTGCTGAAATGAACCGACTGAAACAGCAGGTACGAGAAGAAAAAATGGAGTAAAAACTTTGTCAGTTCTCAACCTGTTGTAGGTTTATTTGCCTTGTTGTTAATTTCTTCTAGTGTGAACCACTATTTCTAAGAAAAATTAAATGAAAGAAAAAGCATTTAATCTGATACGTTCTTTGTTTGAAATGTAATATTTTCCAAAGGTTCAAGAGCTGCAGGTGATGCTACTGCATGCACGCGGAGGAGTAGCACCTGTGCTCTCTGGGTAAGGCAAAACGCCTGTTAAACTAATATGTCAAATTGAGCCATTAACGTTAAGCTTTAGCAAAAGGCCATGACAGTCACCCGGTCTTTCTGTCGCAGGCCGGAGTCGGCAGAGAACGTAACTAAACTGCTGGAGAGGAACCGCTCTCTGCAGGACGAGAATAACAAGCTGTGCAGAGAACTGAGTGAAGCAGCGGGACAAACGGCCCTCATGTTTGAGAAGATCATAATGGTAGGACAGACCAAAGTCTACATAAACTAATCCTCTCTAATACCTCATTGGTTTGGCTAAAGCTATAATTTCTGGTTGAAATGTACATTTTTTTGGGCGTGTGCCTTTTTTGTGACATTTCGCTGTCCTTTTCTCAATTTTATAGACTGAACAAACAAATGATAAACTGCAAAGCAAACTGGAGCAACTGCAGCACCATGCAGCGTAAGTTTTCAAAAACATGAAACCAGTGGGTATTTGAAACTTTTCTTTTTCTAGGCATACTGAGGAGTCTCCTCAGTATGAGTCCTTATTCCTAAAATCAGTGTGTAAACAGACCAAAGTCCCTCTGTCATGTCTTCATCGCCTACTGCAATTGTATGATGGGTTATTTCACCACAGAGATGCATTCTGATGAGAATTTCTTGTTTCTACTGGAATCATTTTGTACTATATTTTTTGGCCAGAGGGTAAACAAACAAACGGTAAATAGTTAAACTTCTGTGATTCATGTCTTATTTGATGGCTGTAGTTTCTTTGTCTTTCTGGACACCAGTGCTGCTCCGCAGCTTAGAGGATGAGGTTCTTAAAAAAAACTATTTAATCTTTTAAAGGTCCCATATTATGCACTTTATTCCCAATCTTAAACAATTCTCTGATATATCATTTAAATCTTGGCG
>JAOXYM010000005.1:7861449-7876524 GCA_028567055.1 Leptatherina wallacei | reverse complement strand
GCCTTTAAACCCCCCCCCCTTTTTTTTTGGGGGGGGGGGGGGGGGGGGGTCTATTTCAGTACATGTGCAACCTTCATACCTGGCACTATCTGTGTGAAACGATGCAGGAATGACTCAGGGAACGGCACAAATTGATTTAGGGAGGCAGGGGAGAAATGCCTGCCAGTTCGCTATCAAAGTTCATGCATTGTATTTACCCGAGCCCGATTACCTTAACAAGGCACATATATCACATAATTAATCCAGCAGATTACCATCAAAAATCCATAAACCGGTAACATGCTTTCTTGCGCTCTGCCATTAATTATATTTGTGGCACTGAAAAGAAGAGACAGAAAAAATAGAGAGAAGGATGGATGCAGGAGATAAACTGGCAAAAAGGCAGACGGGTTCTTTGATAGACACAATGATTACAATGTAATTTATCACATAAAAAATATTGATATGGTTTTAATATACTGCAGTATGAGAATATGAGTAAGAGCCATAGAGAGAGATTTAAGTCGTATAGAAAGGTATTCTACAAAAACTGCAACATGTACAGAAGACAGAAGATAGAACACAAGTATATGATGTTGTGTATATATGCAGAATACACTATGCTGAGATCTCACAAAAAAAAAGGCTGACTACTCTTCTACTCTGTTACTGATCAGTTTTGTCAGACTGTATAAAATCCATCTCAGCTGATTGAGGTTTCAAGGCACAAGGGTCAATTTCTAAAGCCCATTATTTTCTGACTGACATATATAGACATTGTCAGCTAGACATTTAGGCCTCCAGGCATAGCCGGAGGATGGTACCAGGACCGACTGCCTGACTTTGATTCCCCTTCAACCAACTTGCTCCAAGATTTTTTTTTCTCCCCCCATCATTGCATTTCCCTCTCTCAAGGAGTAGTACTATACAATAAGCATTCATTTTTCAGGATGTGCCAGCTGGTCTGTAAAACATCCTCATCCCTTTCGATGTCGGGGTTGTTTTTCTAGCTTTGCTTGTAGTGTCTGACAAAAGAGAACATCCTGTCAAAAGGTCACAGCCTTGAGCACAAATAAAGAGACAAAGCGAGGCAAAGTTCAGTCAAAATCTTCCTTATATGTTAAGCCTTTTGTTTTCTGTTTGAAACTTTATACAATTTAAAGCTTTACAATCTTTGAACCTGATGCAACATACTACAATGACAAATTTAATCCATCAGTTTCTTATGTCTATTCCTCTGATTTCAAGTTTTCCCTTTCCAGAAGTGCATCCTTTCAACCTGGTTTCCTATACAGCTTCTTCTATATTGTTGTCTCCCTCTCTAACTCTATTTGTTCCCTGCTCTCATCTTTCTGTCTGATGCTAACCTAAGATTTTTTGCCTTTGTGGATCTTGTGAGTCTCTGTACCCTCGTCTGCATCTCTCGTCACCCCCTCCCTCCAACCGTCTCTTTTCTTTCTGCATGATGGTGATGGATGGGGCATATGGATGAGTGGGCCGTACAAGGGGTTGTGATGAAAACTGGCCTTGAAGGGAAAAAAGTGAAAGTAAGATGTGGGCATGGCAACATGAAAGAGAGAGAAAGTGGGGGTATGCAGAAAGAAGGATGGACAGAATGAGAAGCAGTGAGAGGTGGAGAAAAAAGTTAAACACTAAAAAACTGAATGAAGATAATATAGTATGTTGATGAAGAAGTTAGAGGATATTCTTACCCTAACAATAGAACTAGTTCTGGGTTAATCCAACACCACCTGATGAGATGTGAATGGGACAGAGGAATGTCCGTGACCAACCAAGCTCCCCAAATTCTAATGCTTGTGCTTTCAAGACTCTTGAAATGTCATTGGGAATGGGTAATGATCCTTCACAGCTGACCACAGGAGTGATTTACTGATTTCAAGAGCCTATCAGTTGATGAGATCTAAGGTGAAAATCATCAGTATATTTAATGAAAACATGGTAAAAAAATCTAATTTAGCCTCTTCCAGACATGCTCTTCTTTACATAAATCTAATTTTGAAGGAAACATAAATGTATCAGGTTCAACACAACTCAAGTCTGAGGTGCATGCTCATAGATCAGACTCACAATGAAGACTCTTGCAGAGTAGTGAGGGAGTATCAGAGTGGGAGAATATGCAGATAAGAATGTGAAAGGAGTTGCAGAAAGGTCAGAGCAACTTCTTCAAAAAGGTTTAGAGCTTCAGGTTTTACCACATCCTTCACCAATGCATGTGCAGAGTGTGCAGTGAACTGTGAGAGCAAATCAAAATAATCCTAAAAAACAATCCAATTGAAAAATAAGGCCACTAAGGACTTTTACCTTTAATGTTCTTTTAAAGGAATACATTCTTCTTCAACCTCCAGATATTTGGAAGAGATGTAGATTTGGGGCAACAGAAAATAAAATATAACTAGAAGCACTCAGAGAGTGCAGACCTCTACCAAGCCATTGTAATTTATTCATTTTTTTTCATTAGTTTTTGAGGTAGAAGCTCAAATGGCTAAAAGATCCCTGTCTCCCCCATGGGCAGGTGGAAACCCTACAATATAACCCGGTGGTCAGATCCTGTATCATACCAGCATCCATGTTGAAGTGCATCGCTTTTTGATAAACAATTATTGATAATGTCATACAGTTATATTGACACCTTCTGTCAAGGCTGGACGAAGATATAAAGCGTAACTAGTGGCAGCAGGACTGATTGAATGCCTTTATGTCTATCTGCCGTCACATTGTGAAGGAGCTGCTAACAAGAAATATTGCGAACTTCATAAAAACCACCAATAGACGTTTGTTAATGTTACTTTAACCAACCATTTCAAAGTATTTTTGGCATCAATACAAAAGAAACCATACGTTTTACACAGTAATATCATCATAAATGTTTTATTCAAAAAATGATGTCAACAAATTCTTGCTAGCCAGTTGTCACATTTTTCTGGGCTTTTGTGTCTTTTTGTAGTGCGGACAACAATCTCTTGTTGTCTGTGGAACAACTACATTTATGGCAGCCAACCACAACACAACTTTTCAGCATATTTAAGGGAACTCTGCAAAAAAAAAAAAAAACCTGAAGATTAACGCTGAAAATCCAGTGGTGTTACGCTTGAACAACCTTATCATTTTCACTGGCGAAAGACTCGAATGTGACAAAGTACACCGATATTGCCAGATGTTTGCACTTGACCTTCGCCTGTAAAGAATCCTTTAAACAATTCCTGGATCCAGGCGGCGATCCGGATCATCCTCTAAATCTAATCACTTGTTCCTTATTCCATTTTGGAGATATCCTGACAATTCAATCAAAATCCGTCCATTACCTTTTGAGTTATGTTGCTACCAGACAGACAGACTGACAGGAAAACCAATGCAGTCAAAAGCATAACTTCCATCTTGGCAGAGGTAATAAGGCTACCAGATGGGGTTGTACCTTTATTGTTCTTACGCCAACACCACATTCTCCAACCTCCAAATATTTGGAAGAGATGTAGATTCGGGGCAATAGAAAAGAAAATTTTAATCCAGTATCATGACAGAATTTGCAGCCTTCATTGTGATATTAATACATTTTGCACATTAGACATACAGCTTTTTTCTCAAATGGTTTTAAATACCAGGTCTCTTTAACAAAATAGTGAAGCCAGCAATGTTTTCTTCACATGTCTGAAAGTAGCATTTGTGTGTCTTTTGTCCCATTCCTGGTCATATAATACCTCTCTCTTATTACTTTTTGTTGTCTCAAATGATTGCAGCCAGCTATCAATATGCTATTCTTTGCTGAGATTAGAAATAACCAAAACTTACCCAAAAATCAAACATGCCTTAACAGTGTTCATCTACTATTTGTCTCAAATACTAAAACTACTGCACAGATGCTATTGGCTATGATGATTATCAACCATGATACCTTACTGTTATAACATCTGGCATACTGAGGCGATGAGCACGTATTGCCTATTCCCTACTAATTACAGAATTATTGTCCTAAATATTTTAAGATAATTAAAACCATATGGAATTATTGTGTGTCACAACCAGTTTACATGATATACATGGATTTAGAACAGAAATGCACAGAAATAAATCTAGAAATTACACTCACAAGCTCTGTGCTTACATTGCCTTTTTGCAGGGCACAGTCTCAGTAAGGACATGATATATTCCAACATAATGGAAATCATCAGATTTCTGCAAAGCACAATAACAGAGAAAAATGCTCTGATATTGAATGAGTAAAGCTGTTTGACCCGGTCATATGTCTTTACATCTCATTGCATCCTACATATAAATGGAGGAATCTTGAAATGATTGCCTGATTGTAAAGCTCTGCAATTTTCTACTACCATTATAAATATGTCACTTCTCATCCTGTCAGTAAGAAGTCCCATCCATCCGACTCCCTATTTCTAGGCAAGGAAATGAAGTATCCCATGAGATACCCTATAGGAGATCCATTTAGAAAAGAGGGTAGTGGTGCATTGGGAGAATTTTGACCTCTTTCACCTCTAAGCCTGTGGGGACTACTAGGGGGTCACTACTAGGGGGTCACTCTGTCACTGACAGAGCCCTGGGGTCCTGACACCTGCACAGATCAGCAATGTGACAACGAGAAAGAGAGGAGGCAAAGACAGGGTTCCTGATGACAGACCTCCTGAAGTCCCCCAGTGCCAAGACAGGTGAAAAGGCTCAAAAGAGAGTTAGAAGCAAAACTGTTGGTTGGTTCTTAATTTCTAATGAAGTATGAGACAGATTCTTATAAATAAATGCTGTGAGTTGTGAAAGGAGAATGAACATTTGTCCAAATTTAGCTGAGCAACAATGACATGATGAACTTGTGACTTTGAAGAGGATTAGCATTTCTTGGTGTGTGTGCCATATATTAAACCTATGAAATATAGTCTCACCAGAACAGAAAATAGACATGGAGGACAATAAATTGGCGTTCATCTGTTTTTTTAAATACATTAGCGGAAGATTATAAAGATTACCATAAAAAAAGAATATTGTAGGCAAAGACAGTTCTTTTTTATATCATTACCATTACTGAATTCAAATCTTCCAAAAGGTTTGAGGCATTTTTTCCCCCTGAGTGTCTTATTGAAATATTTGTTGAGTCCACAGGACTCAAAACTGAAATGAACCAAAACCTCATCTGACCAGGTGATTATTTTTAACTAAGTCGGTGAATGACCTAATGTCTTTCCTGACCAGCTCACCAGAAATGGAATATAGCTGGCCATTGTGGTACTGCTGCTTCCTGGCTTTCTGTAATGTATTCCTAAATGAGACAGGTCAGCCAGTGACATGGTGTCAAGCATGTGTTTGTGCTCCTCTGTGTATTTTTCTGTCTGATCATTTGAGCTGTTATAAAATGTGGATGTGCCCTTTATACAGAAAAAGCTGAAACAGTGAGGATACCCATCCCCTCTCATGCTCTAACATGATCCAGGACAGGTAAGCCCATTAACATGGGGAAAAGGTCACTTTGAGAAGTGGAAATCAAATACAAGGGATTTGGGCAGGGCCATTAAGCCACTGGGGCTATTAGCATTCATACTCCACAGTTTAATGGAAAATATGAGTCCTACAGAGGGACCATAGTATTAAATTTGATAAGAACTGATTTGCCCAACCTCTGACATCCCTGTTTTCCAACACCCTTTCTACGTTTTTATGTATTAATATTAATGGTCATATTCTTTTTTCCCTTTTTTTTTCATTTAAAGGCATAATGTTGTTGGATTGCAAGGTTTTGTGACTCACCCACCTGACACCACTGTGATTGGCAAAGGTGTGATTAATAGTCAAGCAGGGGAGCTACCATTCCTATCCATGCAGAGCAATGTCAGTGAAGCAAATGGTAATTGAATGGCTCAATATACTTAAATGATGAAAGTATACTGATAAAGCTTTAAAAGTAAAGCTTCTCCTGCCAGTTGACTACAAACTTGCTGGTATTCTGGATTAAAGTCAGTATACTGGTGAGGCTGTTTAGCTCAGCAAGTTGCCTCCAGAGCAGTTTACTTTCACATGCAGTTGGTCACATATAGATGCTTTGTCAGAATCAATTCAAAAATTGATTTCAACATGCAGAAGTCAAAATGATACGTTAAATCACCATTGAAGACATTTGCAATATTCAATAATTCTGTCCTGCTGTGGTAATAATTAAAGTGTCTCACATGTGTTATTCATATTTGTTTTGTTTTTATTTGGCGTAGAAAGCTCAGGTTGTTCAAACTCAGTGCAAGCTTAGATGTGCCAGTTGCCACTCCTAACAGATCTCCACCCAACAGAGTCATTACCCGCCCCAATCACCTCCAGCTCCCACCCACCCTACAGTTACCCCTGTCCCCCCAGTGCACCCCGCCTTCCGCTCCATCTGTCGGCCAATAACCTGCTGGAGCCCGCCATGCCGTTAGCGCACCTGTGCCTGCCACCTCAAATAGAGCCGTTTGACGCATGCAGGCGGCAAGCAAGCACACACAAGAACATACACAGCCTATACTTTTAGAGAATTCTATACACAAACCACGAGCATGCAGGCTGAAGAGTGAACCGATGTTCTCAGAACAGGACTTTGCTAAGTTACTGAGCCGTTTCATGCGAGTACAACAGTGAAAATGTACTTCACTATTGCAAATAAAATTTGTTTCCTTTTCAAGTTTCTCTTAAATGTACTTGCTTCATGGGCTGTGACTACAAGAGCACAATAGGACTGCCTAAGGCCACAGCCCTACTGTCCTATTATCTTACCTGGACCATGCTTCCATCCATACGGGGCACACATGCCACAGGGAATAGGCTACCTTTTCCCCCATTAGTTAGAAAGTAATGGCTGTGGTCTGCAGAGGTTTGCCATCCATCCCCCTGCTCATCACCTATGCCCCACCCCTCCCAGCTCCCATCCACACATTATGGAAGCATCTTCTTAAGTGATTTTTTTCGTAAAAAAAAAAAATACTGTCATTTTATGTGTGGAAAAAGAAAAAAGGAAGTCAAAGTTGTGGAATAAGTAAAAGAAATATTTTCATAGTTCAACATTAATTGTTCCATTTGTTCCAATCTCCCTTTATAATTTCGGTTGAAATATTTGAGGTTTGTTTCAAACGTTTTCATGGGTGTCTTTCTGGTGATTCATTAAAGATACAAAAAATGTTGCACTTGTGCACCAGGATTTGAACTCACTTGTACCTCCAGTTAATGCATCCCAACTGATGTCAAATGGCACTCTTCCAAAAAACACCTGCTCCATCCGCTAAGGCAGGAGCATGCCGTTCAAACATCTGTCAGGCAGCTCTAATGTGACTCTAGTATTTTAAAAGACACAATATGAAATGACTGCACCCCAAAAGCATTTAAAATGAAACATGGAAACTTTTACTAACTTAAGTTCCTCATTCAAACATATCAACTACTTGAATTGATAGGATCAGCAAGTTTTAAATTAATGTATAAACAAAGGAATGCAGCATCTGAATGGCTAACAGCTGTATTCTTATTCATTATTACACGCAGAATTAGCAACAGCACATCTGGATTAAGAACAGAAAACTTCTGAAAATAAAGATCACACTGGGTGGTGTTTAACTCAGTGGGAAACTAATGCCATAAAAGCAAACGGTTGAAAGATACGCCTTTAGTAAAACATGTGAATCACATATCAAATGTCAGACTGAAGTTGAGCTGATAAGCAAAAAAAGATTCAAGACAAATGAAGCTTTGTTGTCAAAGAAAAACAAAAAAAATAAAAAATAAAAATCAAGACTATTTTGATGGTGAGGTAAATGTTTCATGATCAATCTTTGATCCACAAACAGTTTTGTGATTTTTTTTAATTTAGCACCCCTGCTTACAGGGTGATGTGTATGTATTTGTCCAATTCTGTCACCCTGTCTTAGTATTATGGACAAATATAGCCACAATTAGTCAGCAATAGTTCTACATGAATTATTGATTTTTTTATTTGGAATTCAGATCAGCCAGCTTACTCCCACATGGAGGCCTTAGCTCAACAAAAAGCTTGTCAGAGCAAAGATTTATATTTAAGTAATACAACTGAACGACCTAATACAAGCCCAGCGGGGAGTGATAGTACAA
This sequence comes from Leptatherina wallacei, assembly GCA_028567055.1. Lineage (NCBI taxonomy): Eukaryota > Metazoa > Chordata > Actinopteri > Atheriniformes > Atherinidae > Leptatherina > Leptatherina wallacei. Next base: position 7,868,442 of record JAOXYM010000005.1, on the reverse strand, counting down.
TTCCATATCAGTGCAGCAGCCAAACCTCCTATACCACTTGGCAAGTTGCAGTCATTTCCAATAATCAAAGAGAAGTGCTTTTTAAAAGACTGAGATCTTGTATTTTGCAGAGGCGTCACTCCAGTAAAGCTTTATGTACAGACATTTATCTTCATACTTGCCAATATAACCAGGATTAGTCTTTCTAAACCAAAGGGAGTTGCCAAAAGCTGCTGGAGAAGTTCTATTCCTCAAACATTTTGCCCAAATGAAGATAAAACCCCAAGGTTCATCCTGCCAGGAGACAGTAGGCTCCAGATGAAAATATTTAAAGTTATTTTCAGACAGTCCCACAAAACAGTCATTCATTTCATTGAACAATATTTCAAACATGAATGCCCACAGGGAGTACATGCACATCTATATATCCAAAAATGACACTGACAGCATTCCAATAAAGATATAACTACCATATACATTCATTGCATATTAATTGATACACATCCAAATGTTAAGAAACTGCTTATATTCTTGACTTAAAGTATGGTATATTTTTTGTTAGAACTGAAATGCAAGGAAAACTCTGCAGTGTTGATCACAGTTAAGTCATACTTCATGCATTTGCATGACTATCCATATCAGCAAATGCATTATGTCCTGTGTTATTTGAATTTCTAGAATCTCAGGCTCCACATTCTAGGATTATACAGTTTTCCCTTGAAATCATTGTGATCAAAGTTGGATTTCTATTTTTACTCTTGTTAACTAGGTGGACTTGCTTTGCGAAATCAAAAAACATTTGAGAAAATGCGAAAATATTGTGAAGAAGCTTGTTAACAAATGTGATCATTCATTCACTTTCTTTTCCAGCTTTATCCAATTGAAGGTTGTTGGGGAGTGGAGCCTATCCCAGCCATTAATGTGCAGGGGACAAGTTATACCCTGGATATAGATACATTTTTCTTACTTACTTACAGAACTTACTGACACAGCCGAGATTCAGTCCAGCAACCCTCTTGCTGGGTAATATTGCCAACTACGACAACACCATTAATAGTATGCTGCTGGTTAAGAAAATGCCTCCAAAGGCTACTTCATAAAGGCTTTACTAGGGTGGTAATATTTCAGTTTTTCCATATTGCTTTGCAACAGTTTCATCTGCAACAGATGTCTCCTATTCAAGGACCAAACACTCCCTGTGTTGCAAGATGACCTCTCGGCAGATTGAGCAATTGGTCGTCAGCATTCGTAAGCCTCAGCTGAGCTTGCACACAGAACCAACAAATTTTCACTCAATTTGATAAGACAGTAATACTGAGAAAATAACCTTGCCAGGTTACGCCTGTATGCTATCATTGATCCTCCGCAACAGCAAACAGGGAAAATGGAGACAAGAGGATAGAAGCAGGACATTTTCCATCTCTTGTGTCCTTTTAATAGAGAAATGGTACTTTTACTCTTTGCCATCCTCAGCGTAAAGCTTTCTCCTGCTTTTACAATTTAATAACTACCTCCATTCCTTATCGCAGAGGAATTTTTTAAAGGGTTTGCTTGTCAGATAAAGGCCAGGGTTGTCACCAAGCTTCTTTTGCTGCTGCGAGACAGAGTCTGTTTACTTTTTCACTTATATTTCTTCTCTGTCAGGCAAAGGAAATGCAAACAATTTCTGCAGAAACCTCCTGGGCATTTTCTTTGCTCATCTGTGTACATTTACTCTGTTGTTCCCTTTTACCCACTTTGCTTAGTTAAGTGCTCATTGATATTCCATTGGTCACAAGAACATGAAGACCAATAGACCTATTTCCCATCAGGAGCCGTAAGTGGCCACTTTCAGATTGCTCCTGACACCTGCTAATGATAATTTGACAAAGCATGGCACTGATGAAAAGGTTTATGAGTTGGGATGAGTCTGCCCCCCCCCCTGCATGATGTCCAATGCTGATTGCATTTGACATCTTCGTTGTTTATTTTAGATATCTGTTGCAAGAGTGACACTGATCAAAATATACTAACAGTATAAACAAGCTTGTTGACAAAAAAAGTTACGAAAAGCAAAAACATTTTTTACAGCTCTAAAAATAAACACCTTTATTCTTCAATGTAGCCTGAACCCTCTTAGACAAGCTCTCTGTTTAATTGTCTTCTTTAATTGGTCTTCAGGAATAGTTCTCCAGGCTACAGGACATTGCAACACTCTTCTTTGGACGTTGGCTGCCTTTTGTTTTGTTGTCTGTCAACATGACCCCACACTGCCTTAATAATGTTGGGGGCTCTGGGGAGGATTTATCACTCTGTCAGCCACAGATGCCACAGATTTTCAGTACAGTTCTCGTGTCATTTGGCATACGCCAGCCTTTTCTACCCAATCCTCTTTCTTATGAATGGCTTCTTGCCACCCTTCCATGGAGACCTTTTCTGATGAGGCTTTGAAAAGATCTTCTGAAAGTCTGGAGAGCTATTTATCAAGATTTCTATAAAAGATAACAAGTCTGACTCCTTGGAAGCAAGGAAATGAGATGTGGCTCAAAACATTTACAAAATACTGCACAGCTTACCTGTAAAACAGATTACTATTCAGTCTGTTCAAATTATTACAATTAATGTGAATTCTGCCACTCTGGGGTACATTTAAGGCTAACAAGCTAACACTAATGATGTAATAAAGATTGCCTCAGCTGGTGCTAAAGACTACAAATTATCACAAAGCCTGCATTAAAAGCCAAGAGTTTGGAAATTTAATAGGATTATGTAAAATACAGAACCCAGTGTTTTGGGAGCTATCGACCATTACTTGGGAGTAGAAGATTGAATACATCTGCTTCTGCCGAATCAATTTTGGCAGCTTTATTAATAATGTCTCTCTTTTTAGTGTCTAAGTTCGGGGAATGAAAATTACTGATTAACTGTATACCATGACAACCAAATATTAATTGGGTACTTTCTCAGACACACCACATAAAAGCTCCTTGAGGACATGTTTGCCAATCTGCTTTTGCATCTGCACTGAGTGATTTTGCAAGAGATGCAAGGAGCCTTCCGTTAGATGCTGCTGACCTGAATCTCAGTAGCAAATCTACTTTGAAAAAACCCACCACAAAAAAACCAGCCACCGTGTAAGTTAGAGTACACTTTGTCCCAGTTTGCAGAATGCTGCTGAGGATCTACAGTATTTTAAAATCCAGAAGAAAAAGAAAAAAACCTAGTAATGTCTGGGCAATCCCCAAACTCCTCACCTCCTCTGTCAATCAATACTCTCTTTCATCGGCAGGGGTTGAGCCATCATTAATAATAGCTGACACGCTCCTATAGTGGTAATAAACTGGGGGAATCTGGTATGTAATGGTACAGTAATGGCACCTGGGCAGGGTGTTACACACTCGACAGCTGCTGATGGATAAACCCTAGGTAAATGGATTTGGGCTCATCCAGGGGAGAGGAGTTTCTGCTCCTCAACTCACTCTGTTTTTGTGAACCACTGTGTGTGAAAAGGGCCTGAAGAAATGCTGAGGAAGGGAAGCAAGCATGCAGATGTGAATTTTTCCAGATCAGATTGTGGGGTGTCGACTGGTGCTATAGCTGTACATGTATATTTCACCTGAGACCCTTAGCAATAAGAATTGGTGTTTTGGGGATGAATGAGAATGCACTTGGTTGGTGCTAACTGGGGCATGTTAAAGCAATTGTCACTCTCCTTTCCCTGTTGTCACCAGAGAGATTGATTTGCTGGTTGGCGTGCCATTTTATCTTCTCAAAACATCGACAAATGTGGAACTGAGGAATTGTTAAAAAGAACCAAACTTCTTCCATCACTCCAGAAACTAGACGAACACAGAATTATATGATTGATTTTTGGAGATGATGAGTTGTCACTTTAGACAGTGGGAATAGGATAAGAGAAAAAGTTGAGCAAAAGATGAGAGGTATTTTTACTCCTCTAACTGACAAGCTTGAAATATGGTCTATTCTGGTTAACCAAAAGGAACACATACATTTCTACATTAGAAAGAATTCCCATTATTTCTCTCTGAGCCATGAAAATCAATTCTAAAATGATTGCTTTCAGTGACGATGGGGAGAGGGGGAGAGAAAATAGTTGATGTGCCTTTGGCTGGTCCAATAGATAGAAATAGAGGTTGTTTTTTTTTTTCCTATTCTTTTTTTCTCATGAGACATTGTTGAAATGGGGAATGTCTAACTATTTCAGTTGTTATTTCCCCCCCAATTCTTGTCTTCTTTCAATGCAGCTCTTGGTTTATTTCTCAATCCAAGGGCCCAGATCTTAGAGTATTACATTTTTTCCTCTGCGTACCAAATCCAGCGGATTGTTTTGCTGCTTGACATTTTTCTTCACATTGCTGTTTTTGCAGCATACTAGAACATACTTTTTCCTTTGAATGAAACATTTACCAGCTGATAAGAATAGAGCACAAGTGTCAGTTAACAGATAAAGAACTTTGTACGATGGTTAAAAAATGACTTAAACTCTTACTCACCCTCATGTTCTAAGCTAAATTTAAAGTTCTAAACCCCACAGAGTACCTTGATATTTTAAAGAAAGGAAATGTATGTTTGGTGGATTATTTCTCTTTTGTAACAATGCTTCTTGGCAATAAATTATGTACCATTGGAAAGCCTGTTTATTTCTTTTTTAAATGGTGCCACATTTTTGAGGAAATGCATTTGTGGGATGAGCAGCAGAGCTGAGTATGTGGGCTGTGTCCATTGAAGCACTTATCAAATCTCCTTTGCCAATAATGCCAAACAGCTTAGTCTGCTTTTGACTCTTGTTTGGTGTTGTTTATTGGATTGGATGATACAATTTATTCATTTTATTAACAAGGCCTCAGTTGCATGTGGAAGAACCATACACAGCTTCAACCTCCTGGCACCTCTTCCTCATGCTGGTCACTAGCTTGGTCACACATTGCTGTGAGATGGTATCCCATCCTTCAACCAGCAATTGTCGCAAGTCAGCCAATGTGGTTGTGTTGGTTTAGTGCAAAGTGCACATCTACGCAGATCCCAGAAGTGTTCAACAGGGTTGAGGTCAAGAATAATGGCAGCCAATTCTTTCCTCTTCACATCCAAATTCTAGAGGTCTAGTCTCTGGTAAAACCTGCTGGAGAGCATTGTCGCCTTGGAGGATAGAGTACAGTCCCAGACTATGGACATTGGCATTTGCAATGGTCATAGAATCATATCCAAGTATCTCTGAATTGAGATTGCTATCAAGCCTTGTTTTTGCAGTGAAGGAGATGTTGCTTAACACCATCATATTGCCTCCACCCAAATCTACGTTCAAATACCCTATTGGTGCTACAATCAACATATTGTTCACTACATCTTCACACTTTGACAGTATGATCCAACTGACCAGTCCAGGTATCAGTTGGACTGCCAGAAACAATAATCAAATGCAGAATAATTTTCTTTGGCAGAGAAGATTTGGCAAGTTTTTCATGGGTGCAACCCGCAGACCCAACTCTGCTGCTCATCCCATAAATGTATTTTCTTTGCAAATGGGGCATCATTAAAAAAGGGAAATGAACTGACTTTCTAACAGTAAATTATTTATTTTGAAGAAGCATTGTTACAACAAAGAAATAATCCAAACACAAATTTCCTTACTTTTTGATAAGTTTAGAAACTTGGATTTTATCTTAACAGAAAGACATAATTAAAGTTTAAGGATCATATTCCTGTCAGCCACTTTTTCATACTGAGAAGAAATTGCTCAAATTCAGCTTATTTTGATATCCAAAAGACTACTATTGCCAGTCGGTTTAAAGAAAGAGACTGCTCCACTTACACTATTAAGAGAGTCATACAACATGTAAACTACTTCCCTTTCATCTGCTCCAAAGACTTGGACATGGACCATGTCTGTTTTTCTATGGAACATAACTATTCCGCTTCACACAAAAAAAATAAAAAAAAGAGACATTGGCATGTACTTCTAGAAGAGGAGACTAAAGATCTAAAGATCTTCCTCCATCAATCTTCACTTTCAGAAAAGCTCCTACAATCAAAGATATGGTCATGTTAAAAAATGTCTCCAAGAAAGAAAACATGGCTAACAACATCAGGGATGTAAAGATGTGGAAAATGTGCTTATTGCAACAACACAACACTAAACCCTTTAGTCATCTTCATACTAGGAAGAGAATCTCAATGAAAGAATTTGCCAATTGTGTCATGATTTTAGTAGGCTGCTTGACCCAAATGCAACACTCTCAGGAGACAAAAGAAGTTTAAAGTGTTTATTTACAGCGTTTCAGTCCGGGGTGAGTTCTGGAGACGTGGGAGAAGTGAGTGAGATCCCAGTGGGTCCAGAGATGGTGTGAAGGAAATGGCTGGAGGGCAGACAAGTGTGCAGTAGTAAGTTGGATCCAGGAGTCAGAGCTTTCTCTTGAAAGTAGGAAACAGGGGTTAGTTCACAGAACTATGTCTAAGGCACAAATGATCTCAGATGGCTTGGAGTTTACCACGAGGGTTAACAATCAGGCACTGAAGAGCTGGCAGCAGACTCCTCTTATCCTCCCCTGATGGCTTTGATGAGATGCAGGTGTGCAGCTGCACACCTGCTGGAGATTTCATCCTCCTGTAAGCTGCGCTCCAGGAGGACCTCTGGTGGACAACAGCGGTGGACACCCTGGATCCCAACATTACCTCCCCCTCAACGGCCGCCACCAGACGGCCCAGAAGAGCAAGACGGAAGAGAAGCATGGTAAGCAGTAATAAGGTCGGGGTTCCAAGATGAAGGGCCGAGGCACCCAAGAACGATCCTCCGGACCGTAGCCATCCCAATCAATGAGATATTACCAACCGCGACCCCGTCGACGGGAGGCCACAATCCAATGGACGTCATAAGGAGGGTGCTCATCAACGACCCGGGCGGGTGGAGGGGGCCCGGAAGGAGGGCACGAAGTGCTGGAACGGACCGGCTTGACCTGAGAGACATGGAACGTCGGGTGTATGCGAAGACTAGATGGCAAACGGAGACGGACTGCAGAG
>JAOXYM010000005.1:7844416-7857370 GCA_028567055.1 Leptatherina wallacei | reverse complement strand
TTATATTATATTATATTATATTATATTATATTATATTATATTATATTATATTATATTATATTATATTATATTATAAAACACTGTGTATGACTTTAGCAGGTTAGCATGCTGCAGTTTGCTTACCTTCCTCCGAAGTCTCTACCTTCTCTGGTTGTCTCTGGTAAAACTTCTACAACTTTTCTGTATTTCTCCAAGGTGTTTTGTCTTGCTGCTTGAAGATGTCTGTCATTCTCTTTTCTTATTTTGTTATTGAAAACTAGCCACACACCAAGTAGCTGATATATAACTGCCTCAATGCCCTCCATCTTGGTGTTGTTGTAGAGCTTGTCTCGCACAATGATGACATCACAGTGATTTCACGCCAACCCCGCCCACTTTAGACCTGGTACTAGACTGTAATGGAAAAGAAACTGGACCAAGATGAGTTGAGTTGAGGCGAGTTGAGGCAAGGTGGCGCTAATGGAAAAGGGCCATTTAGCCTCTCCAGCTGCATCGCCACATCCATAACATTCTGGTTCAGCCACGACTGCGAAAAAAAGTAAATATAGCAATCTCTGAGGTTCCATTGGGAGGCTCTCCATAGTCTGAGGTAGTCCATTTTTTTATCCAGTGAGTGAACTTTGGACAGCAGGAGCGTGGGGATAGCAAGCCTGTGGGGGTTAGCTTCTAGCTTGGCTCGAACTCCTCTGCGGCTGCCTTGCTACCGTGTTCTATCAGACTGCTTCTTGTGGTGCTTCGTTGGCAGGGTTTCCTTTGTCTAGCGTTGTAGTCCAAACTCACCCAGTACTCGCTGTAGATGCATGTTGCATTTTGAGGCTCTATTTTTACAATCCAAAAGAAATGATTGATTTTTGAATGACATTTGCATTTTGGATCGATATCGATCGATATAGACCTTATGATTGACAAATCGATGTATTGTTACACCCCTATCAATTTACACCCAAAACACATTCATTTACTGAGTAAATGCATGAAAAGATGCACATTCAGCGGCACCAGACAAGTTAATCTGTAATGGAAATTATTATGGTTTCCTATTTGAAATTTTCCCACCTCTAGTTTTTGCATCTTTACACAATGGGATGTTTTTTTTTTTTTGGAATGTTTGATTCATACCTAGAATTTGCTTGTTGGTCTCATTGTAGATTGAATTTGTCTCTTGTGGAATTCTGTTTTAGTGAAAAAACATCAACCAGCTGTTGTATCGGTGTTTCACAGTAATGTTTGATCCATCCACACAGGGACTTGATAATCCAATGACTGTAGATCATTTTTACATGTGCAAATCTAATTTTGCAAATCTTCAAAGCTGATCTGACCCTGTGACCCATGATGATTGATGATCTCAGTTTGTTGTAAGGGGATACCAAATTTAGTTGTTTCCACAAATGCATCTGTGTACAGTATGTTCAGAGTTAGCATAATAGGTTTACTTGCATGGGATTTTAATAACATACATCATCCCAGGTATGACTGTCAGGGCAACAATGACCATCAGCACATAAAGCATCCTCATTTTTAAATCAATACACATGTCATGGAGTGAAGTTTTGTCTTGACCAGTCCTGTTTATTGTCACCTTCTTGCAAAGTAGCTGGTTATCACATTTGCTCTCCAGATTTGAATAGTTACAATATTTTGATGAATCATACAGCACAAGAACATGGTGCTGTAGATAATTTGGGGACATATACTCAAACTGACAGTTGTCTGTGTTGCAGGTTGTTATAATATAATAAAAACAAAAAACATCAAAATATTTAGCAAGTTAAATAGATTGACTTTAGTCTATTTGGTTCAGGCTATCACACATGTGCTTGCTTCTATATGTATGACTAAATTAAAGATCGTGTTGGTAGCACGTGAAAAGAAACAGACAGGAATAGGGGGGACAAGTTAATCATCTCGGAGAGGCTTCTTCCATCAACTGGCAGCGACTTTAATCAAATTATGACCTTGTAATGCATGCACTTGTCATTTGGGACCCTAATCTCTTCGCTAATGACTAATTAGCCCCATCACCTGTTCTCCTTTGCTTCCATTACACCCCCAACAAAGCTTTAAGTTAATGGAATAAACAAAAGAGGGGGAAAACAATATTTCCCTTGCCATGCATTAAAAAATAGGAAAAAAAGAAAAAAAAATAGACCAGACACACATCAATCAAAACCAAGGAGATTGATTAGAGACTGACAAAATTGCGCTTTTTCCCACTCACTGACAAGAGGCCACTCTTCGGTGCTCTAGAGGACAATGAGGATACACAAATTCATTAGGAGTAATTAATTGAAAACAGCTACCAAACACAGGTGGACCATAGCACAATAATTCAGCACAGACTGCACTAACATGATTTTAGAGCAAGCAAACATTAAGGTAGTGAAGATAATATCGGCTCCAATTCATTAATAATTCCAGTTGTAATTGGGACAAAGATCTTTGGACCTGAGTCACAGATGAGTAAAACCCACTTGTTTGTTTTTGTGTTAGATCTTGTTGTGGATTAACTCATTTACCTCAATCTGAGGATGCACACGTGCAACGTCCTGGCATTTGCAGCTGATTTGCAGAAGGGGATGAGGAGAGGCTTTTGTTTGTGCCATCCAGAGCCTGTGCAGCTGCGCGACTTGGCGGCGGGCACACAAACAGGCGGCTCCCATTCATTAGGTCTTTTTATATCAGAGACACTCTCCTTCTGGGGACCCGAAGCATCTGCCTTCACAACAGCAGGAATGAAAGAGTGGGGGAAGTATGCAGGGAAACAGAAAAGAAGAAAAGTTGATAAATTTGGGAGTGAGATAAGAGGCACAGTAGAGATGCAGACACAGAGGAAACTCATAGTAGAGCCACAAACTATGCTGAAGGGACTGTGTGTGGATCAGTACAAAGTGGCTACTTTGATGCAGTGAATCTTATTAATTCAGTATAATTTTCAATCCTCTTCCATCCTCCAGCCAGGCACGTCTGGCTCTGAAGACTAATAAAAGACCTCTGGATGGGCATTCATAGATCTTAACATACATATAGTAACACAAATCTCAATAAGTCAGCCAAAGATACTCATGGGAGCCAGCACACTAAGCACAGAGAAGTCGTAATATAATAATATTGCCATCAGCACACAGCCATTTAGATTTTGGGCTACATGGTGGTTTGGTTAGTACTACAGCCTCACAGTAAGAACATCGCTGGTTGAAATCTTGGCCCTGAGAATTTCCATCTTTATGGAAAACCTTTTTAAAACAAAATCAGTCTCCATGCAGATGTAGCCTAGCCTCTTCGCTACCATTTGAGTTGGAATGGCAAATTCAGAAGGTTTCAAATAAAATTTGCACCCCATCACAGCTTGAATTTTTACAAAACCTCATGACTAGAATTGCCTCAAATTTTCTGTTCCATTTCATCACTTTCAACTTCTGACTTTTTTTCTAAATGCATAAAAATCAAGAAGCAAGTGCAATGAGTGTATGAGAAAAACTTGCCAGTGTCTTGGCAGATACTGTAGCCTTTAGTTCTTTATCTTATTGTGATGAATGAGGCATGTCACATCCCAAACGAACATATCCCACAGGCCAACACCACTGCTGTAATGAAGCACTTCAAAATGATATGGCCAACCCCAATAGAGGTTGTGCTAAATTTCATCTCACTGAATTTCATTAAAGCCATCACCAGCAGGTGCAAGGACAGTAGCTGTCTTTTCCTTTTCCTTTTTGTTTTTGTTCAGTGTGTTGAAATCATGACACCCAGAGGGTACCTGCAGGCTGTCTCAGAGGGCAGATAAATAAAACACCAGTTTCTATACTCTGACAAATTAAATTTGATGAGAAGTAACAAGAGATTGTGTGTCAGAGTCAGCTGAACTTATCAAATAAGATTATTCTGGGTTCCCTCAGTGGTAGATTGCTTGATTTGAGGACAACATAAAACTGGAATATAGAAGATGATGTTGAAAAAGCACAGTTACAAATTTTGAAAATGCTAACTGATTACTCTTTCATTCTCCCAGCAGTGTTCTTATTCAACGGTTTGCACACTTAGCATCAAAAATTTCAACAGGCATCCAAAGTGTTAACCACCCACTGCTTTGAAAAATGGTGAAAAAATGATAGAACTTTGATGGCAAATCTGCCTCATTATATTCCCAGTCTGTGGAAAATAACCTCCACAATTAACCTTTATCCATTGCAGACAATGCACCTCTGGCCAGGTCAGAAGACCCATTTGCATGACATTTAATATAGAACATCCTTGAACGCAGAGCAGGCACCTGTGATATGTTAGAAACACCACCTCAAATCTATATGGAAATTATGGGGGCCCAGGAGAAGGAAAATAACCTTGCTTTGTTGAACTGAGCCCAAAGAATACAGATACATGGAAGAAAAAGGAGGCTGTGGATACAACAAACAAAATGATTACACATTTTAGAGCAATTTCTAGGTCCTGTGGACATAATCACTTTGTCGATAGCCTTCTAGTGTGCAGGTGCGCTGATACAGATGGTTTTATGAAGATCCATTAAAAATAATTTCGCTCATCACCAGGCCCAGGAGGGGCCCAGCCCAGCAACTGGGAGATGAGCCCAGATGTCTGCATAGGCTACACCTCAAACCCAGCCCGCATTCCTGATGTGGAATACCCTGTCACCATGGGAACACAGCGAAATAATACAACCTGTCAAGGTGGGAAGCAAGAGCGCTTGTGAACACATGCACAGACATATGTGTGCAAGTTTAAAAAAAAACAAACAAAGACACACACACACACACACACACATAATGTGTAAACCCAACTGAAGGCGAGAAACTTAACTTTAAGAAATTAAAAACAGTTTTTGACTTGTGCAAGACTGCAACTCTTTTTTTTTTAAAGGTAAGTTAACACAAGACTGCTGATTTAAGTGTCATTTATGGCCACTGCATTAACAAAAACATTTCTCAAAAGCACTGCTGCAAAACAAGGCAGCCAAGGAGTGATGAATTTTTCAGCGAGGTTGTCCTTGGTTGCAAACATTTGATGTGTTTTGATTAGACTCTGGTGGGGGGGATTATGAAAGGCTAAGAGAAATCAATGTTCTTTTAATAAAGAGGACTTGGGTGGGAGGGAGATAGTTCTGTTCATGACAGGTTCTGTCTCTGCCTTATTTCCTGCTTCTCAGACCCCCTTGACAGCAAATATTTTAACTGTAAACACTGTTGGCTCGACAGTCTGAGTGGGCCTCTTGTCAGGTTTTCCCACTTGCTGTTTACTTACACACTCAATGAAACTAAACTGTATTTTCATGAATACAAAAATACTCATAAAATACATTCCTACACATCAGTATTACAGACTGCATGCTACAAGTATTTCAAAGCTGACATGTTAGTTTTCCCTTTCTTCCTTCTTCAGTGGTCAAATGACATAGCGACAATGAAAAACCTGCTACATTTGTTGGATTTGTTTTTATTCATTTATCTATTTATATAACTAATCAGTTTGTTAAAAATATATAAAAAAAAAAAATGTAGGATTCCAGGCGCAAGGCCCCTGTTGCACAGTTTGCACAGTCCATGCGATGGCTCTGGGTGCAATGATGACAAAAACCGGGTGGTATCCCAGATCACCAGGGGAAAGAAAGGATACACTATCAGTAGCCAATCAGCAGAGCTAATACGACTAATCACACTCAGCTGTACACCCATGGGGAATTAAAAGTTATGGATAAACCTTCATGGGTTCAGATTGTGAGGTGAACCCTGAGGAGGCAGAGGTCTAATATGTTAACTGACCACAAGGGGCTTTTTGACCTCACAGAGCCATAATGGTCAAGCACACACAACCTCCTGGGTATTTTCACCAAAGAAAAAATGAACATCTTGATTCCCAGGAAGAGCCAAATACCAGCTGGGTCTCAATGGGATATTATTATTAGCAGGTGTCATGACAACATGCGAGCAGCCAGCATGCAAGTATATGTTTCAACCAACCTGAAAGATGCAGTAGGAGACTGGGATAGCAGTCAAAAATCAGATCACTACAGAGCAGATGGTTTTTTTCCCTTACAGTCCTGGTGCAAAAACTGAACATGACCAGCAGTTTTAAACTGAGAACTTTCCTGGGTATGAATAACACAGGCCATGTCACACAGACAGCCGACTGTGTTGCAACACACTTCATGTGATTGAGAAAGCCCGACAAAGTGATGCAAGAGTGATGTAGTCAAAAATTCACTATATACCATTCATTCAAGTCGCAATGAAACTTTTAGGATTTGACTTCTTTAAAATGTCAGAACAATTGCTCTCCTCTGATCAGCTCTATGAGTAGCTGTTAGTTTTTCTCCCCTGTCAGAATTTCTCCCTTATTCTACAACCAGAGAGCATGCTGCTTGTTGTTTACTGAAGTTAAGAAGCAGACTACTTATAAGTGCTTCACACAACACTGCCGATGAATATCACTTTCATGATGCTGCACTGAGACAAGCAACTTCCCATTTATACCGCTTATGCTTACTAGTACTGAATTTATTAACTTATTTTAAACCATAGACAAACAAAATACACTTGCCACAATGTTGATCGGCTTTTATCAGACATTTTGTGAATAAAAAGCACTTCTGTTCTTAAGGATGATTCAGTAAGTGTTGTGGATTGATGGTAAAACAATGATTTACATCTGTTGATAACCCACACCTGACACACAAAGAAAATGTAGTCTCTCTGCAAGGCTGCAGGGAGAGAGATAAAAGCATTTCTTCAATTTCTACATTTCATCCCCCGCATACTGAATAGCTGCCTCTTTATCCATCAAGTGAGGTTTTTACTCTGTTATCTGTAAAAGTTTTAGGCAATTTGTAGCCACCAAAAAAAAAACCATTCACGCCACATCTTCATGGTTTGTCTGTAAAATTAAGAGCTGGACTGCTTTGGAATGCATATAATTTGTCAGATCTTTTCAGCACAACTTCTTTTCCTTTAGCCATCAAATCTAAATCAAAAGAAAGAACTACATTATTTATTGAGACAACATTTCAATTAAAAATTGTGATCCCTTTATGCTGAGGGCTAGGATGTTGATGGGTAGCCAGTCTGAATAGCCAAAACCGCCCACACAGGAGGCCTTGTGAGCCTGTTTACTTCAGATTAGGCCCACTATCATTTCTCACTTGGATGAAGTATAGGGGTTTTTTTGTCTTCTGATAAACAAAACAGTTTTTCAATCCTAGAAAATATTTGATTGTGTTGAATCATTCTCTCATTCTAGTTTTTCTTGCTGATATTGGATGTGGCAAAGCATCAGTAAGTCATCTCCAGAACACTGTGTCCCCGTCCTCTTCGAAGGCAAGCCAAGAGCCCTTAAATTAAGTCAATCATTTAGTCGTAGCAAATTAATTAAAAGAATAATTAAATCATTAACACATTAAATATGGCAATTAGAGATCTTGTCCTACATGAGCGAATTTAAGTGAATTTAATGGGGGAAGCAAATAGAGCAATGGGCTGTGCCAAAACAAAATCTTTATTTTATGCTTTATTCACAACTACAAGCACTTTGGGATAACCCTCCTCTACATAAATGGTTGACTAATGTTATGTCCTAACGATGTATTAGAAAAATATTAAGGGGGAATTTACAGAACTCAGAGTCTCAGTTGAGGAATAATGCACTCAGGAATTTATGCTCCAAGTATCTGCATATCATTATAGCTCTTGTAATAACTTGGCACAGCACAACTGGCCTTGATAATGGCTGCTGCCCCTCCCTTTCTGTTGCCTAGAAACTGCAGCCTTCCATTTAAGAGACAGAAAGAGAGGAAGAAGGGGGTCAGGAGGGCATCAAGGAATAAAAAGGTTTCTCTGCCCCAACTGGCTATTGGCTTATGAGCAATTCTCCATCATAGCGAGCTAAGTCATAAGCAATGTTGTGGAGCTGGTTAATTCCATACCGTAATACCCTCCATATATCCCCTGTCAACAGACATGATCTTAAAGTTCCCAACCTGCTGATGAGAGCACATTTGAGTATAGCCCTGCAGTGTACTGCCAGACAAATCCACTTAGAGGGACACAAGTTATGGAATGAACTTGAGATGTGAGGATGATGCAGATCAATGAGTCCTGACCTAATTTAAGGAGGCTTTCAGATTTTATCATACCATGTTCCAGGTTAATCATATCTAACCATGGCCAATGCTGGAAAACTACACAGACATTTCTGCATTTATTCAAAATGTAACTTCATCCACTTCCTCTATCTAGTTCTGGATTAGCATAAATTAGGAATATGTTGAAGATGAAAGTCTGTTTACAGGCTAAGTTGTTTTATTTCCAGGCCCACAGCAGTAAGAAACATGATGTAAGTAGAGCTAAAAATGTTTTTTAAAATGTTATAATACAAGTACAGTAGGTAAAAAAAAATTGCAAGTAAGGTGTATAAGGGGGTTAGAAGGAGAGGTGTTCACAGAAAAAATGCTTTTATGAGATTCTTCAAGAGTTGGGCCCCTGCTCCGGTTGCATTTGTTAGCTTTTTCTATTGTTTTGGAACCAAATGTAAAAGCATTATGGACTTGGACTGCCCTATAAGTTTGGTACTGACATTCCTGAGAGGAACACAGTGATCAAGAGGGAGTACATGCCTCAACCACTGAATTTGTAAAGCTGGGTGCTGACCCAGAAGTCACTCTAAAGGCAGCACAAGTGACTTGAATTTGATGTGGACTGCCATGGGTAGGCAATGGAGTTCAATGAGTTGGGGAGTGACATATACTCTTTTTGGCTGATCAAACACAAGACATGCTGCATAGTTCTGGACCATCTGTAGGGGTTTCACTGTGTGTGCCAGGAGACCTCTATGAAGAACATTCCAGTAGTCGAGGCAGCAGTCGAGTGCAGGTCCCAATCTGAGCAACCATCCGTGGTATGTTCCAGAGCAAGCCCAGATCTCAGAGGAGATACCCTGCAGGACCCCGAGGATCTCTTGTCCTGGTGCCAGACACAACTGGACATCTTTATAATTCAGATGTCAATGCCTGATGGATATGCATGATTGACAGCATAAAAGAGACTTAGAAAATAGCCAGGTGCCATTATCTAATATTATTAGTGGTTGAATTAAATATTTTTTACACTGTACTGTTAACTTTTTCAGGCTGAAAAAGCAAATTAGCCTGAAAATAATAATGAAAGACAAAAAAAAGAAAAAAAACAGTCATTGAGGATCATCACCAAGTGAAACAAGAATTAGCGGCCTCTACCTGTGTTCACCTTACTGAAATTATCACACAGGTTTCATGAACGGCACTCTTGGTTTAGAGAGTAGAGTCGGATGACTGGATCATGTTATTTATACAATTGTGTAATCTTAAAAGAAAAACAAAAACACAATCTAGGCCACCATTTCTTGCCCAAAGAATACACACCACCCGCAGCCTTTAGCGAAGATAAGTGTTGTGTCAACGCCTGTGTTGATGCATCATTAACTTTAAAACAGAAAACCTAAACCACTTTTTAACTGGTGGTGACATGTTCTTGATAGGACTAGGGTAAAAATGCTTCCTTAGAATAAAGAAATTCTAAGGAATCTCTTTATTCTAGATGCATTACTCTCTTAGTTGGCATTATTATTATCATTATTATTACTGGACAACTGAATTGGATGCCTTCTGGGCACCTTCCACTGGAGATTTTCTGGACATATCCAACTCATAGAAGACCCTGGGGTGAACTCAGAACATGCTGGAGAGATTATATATCTCCCTGGCTTTGAGAACGCCTCAGGATCCCCCAGCAGCTTAAAAATGTTTCAGGGAAGAGGTTTCTGGATGTCCTTTCTTCCAGCTAGGTTTGACATTGAATAAGTGGCAGTAAATAGAGGAAAAAGATGGTTGTATTTCATTTGATCAAAATGGGAATCAGATTTCTCAAGCACTTATGGCGTGTGTGTTTGTCTTTTGGTGTTGGTACAACATGATCCACAAAGCAACTCACTCATGTAAACATTGTGCTACCTGGAAGATATCCCGTATTTTAATTCATTGATGACATAACATGGCAGGGCCCTTGTCATTTAAGCATCCAATGCAGTGACAAGCTGACAGCTAAAGCTTTAGCACTGATGCAATGCAAATTACATGACTGGCTTTGCAGTCCTATCATGGAACCAGTGTTATAGCTACACAAAGCTGGAATGAAATTTACCAATTCCATTTATCTTTGCTCAAGAATGTGCAGCCAATTCAGCACATTCACAAAAAACACTACTTTTCATGGCTGTTTAATACACCATAGACAGAATAATGAGTCCTAGGGGGATGCTGATGTGATAGTGGATGTGGTACACAGGTAGTGACTGTGCACTAATGTGTATATGCAAAGTAGAGAAGGACCAAGCTGTGGAAAGACTAGGGGTTGCCAATATGTTACCAAGTCCATTACGGAGCAGCAGCTCATGTGCTGTTCTACCAGTATACCACAGCTGAGACTTACATGCTGCTTTAACTTTCCCTGCATGCAGTAACAGTGAGATAATCAGTTGGATTCAGGAAAAATCCCAATGCAAATGACTTGACATCAGCTGGATTATAACTTTGGCACAAGAGAAAAGATAGTAAAATACATCTTCTGTTGAAAGATGTAGAACAGAAAAATCTCCAAGCATAATCACATTGCCAAAAAAGAATCTCTGACATGGCATGCGTTGCCTTTCACATGCATTATTTTAAGCCAGAGGTTTTATATGCTCTGAAACAATCTCAACCTTGCATTATGAGATATAAAAAGCTTTGCGTCCACCTGGGGAAGAGGGGCCAGATATAGTAATTGTAATGGTGGCTGTATGTACAGTCTGATGGTAGCATCACCTCGACAGCAAGGCAGCAACATAAAGACTTAAAGGCACTCAATACCATCAATGATCTATTTGTGTAAACATATCAGAGTTGAATGGGAATGATCTCTCACATTGATCCCTCTCTATTCTAAATATTTTTAGAAAGCCATTGATTTATCCACTGGGAAGTTCTGGGAAGCAATAACAGAAAAATGTGACTCTGCCTGTCCTTGCATTAGTGAAAACTTACAATGAGAAAAGTCTGTGTGTCAGAGAAAAGTATAGGTTTAATACATGCAGCAGCAGGTGATGTCCTGAGCATACACTTATCTTTTAAATTTTGGGGAATAAGTCTGCAGGGTAAGTGTAATCATCATAGTAGTGTAGTGATCAGGTTCAATGACAGTTGTTTTCTAGGTTTTGCCTCAGCTGTGTAAGCTAAATCATTTCTTCACAATGTACAGTAAGTGTTGCCCAAATCTGAAACAGCACACACAAAAAGCAGGTGTTGGATATTCTTTCTGAAACTTTACAAAATGACTGTAGACACAGAGATCCTCCAATTTTCTAAGTTACTTTAATGGATGTCAGTGCAGTTTATCTTTTGTTTCTCCTCTGATTAAACTATTGGATAATTAATACTACTTCATATCAAAGTGTCTAAGTAAGGGATTCACATCTCAAAATTACTAAAAATGTGATGCTCAGGATCTAATAGCACAGATTTATCTGATAGCATAGCAGGTTTTGTGATGTTATATTTGTGGAAAATTGCTGGGTGCCGATTTAACAGATATCCTGGGAGATAAGCGTCGCCACGGTTAATTGTACTGCAGGCGAGTTCTGTACCTCAAATCAAAGTGGTTCAGATTCAGTGGGTTTAAAACATCAAAGCACATACTATTACTATGGAAAAAAAAAACATGATATTGCCCTTTTTATCACAGTGGCAACTGGAATACTCAAATACAGCTACTGGCTGGAGTCTCTCACAGAAGAAATAAAAACAGGGAAGATATTTTTCACATTGTATTTAGCTCAAATTAGTGTTATAAAACTGTTGAGTTACATATTCTTAGCTGCATTTCTGAATAACAAATCAAACAAAACAAAGAAACAAAAAAAACATGCACATTGCAATTAAGAACAATGGCTCCAACATATAGATTTTGTAATGTTTTGTTGTGACTTCAATCTGTTTGATGACGCACCAGAGTTTATTATTTGATTAGGCCTCTATGACCAGGAGCCATCTGTGTGACAAAATACTATTAATATGCTTATGAAGGGCCAAAAGGGATCGACTTAAATAATACCCCTAAAACTAATGTATTCTGTATCTTTGAAGTGTGCTAGCTGTACAAAGCTGGTTAGATAAATCCAGGACAAAATATTTCTAATATCTATTTTGTTGATTCCTCTTCAGAGCTTAAGAGCATAGAGAAAAAAAATATTATTATTTTTTTTACACTTTTGTTCCCAAAAAGTTGACATTGCTTATAGTGGCTATAAATAAATCAGTTTTGTGGTTTTTTATGTTTCTTTTAACCTGTTTCTGTTTTGTTGGTTTTTGTGGCAACGTTGTCTATTTATTCATTTATTTTCAAACTTGTTGGTTATCTTTTTTACTATGAATAATCACATTACAAGTGGGAACCCTCTTGTTTACTCGAGGAAAGATATTTTGAAACGCTCAAGCCGGGATCCATCGCATTATTCCAGCGGAGTTGAAGAGGGCGTACCGAGGTTGCAGGGCTGGAACTAAACTTAAAGCTCGGCTACCACACAACATCAGGCTGAGATTTCAACCCTCAATTCCCTCGGTACTGATGGGGAACATCAACTCGTTGGCGAACAAGCTGGACGGACTGTCGGCACTGATCAAGACCTTTAGGAGCTACAGAGAGAGCAGCTTATGTGTCCTGACTGAGACGTGGATAACCAGCCTCACGCCGGATGTTAATGTGGAGCTACTGGGTTTCACAGCTGTGAGAGCCGACAGGGACATGAAGGCATGCGGAAAAAGTACAGGTGGAGGTCTTTACTGTACGTAAACAACAGATGCTGCTGAGCTTGGAGAGCCGCTCCAACACATCTACAACCTGAGCCTGTGTTTGGGTGTTGTTCCCACCCAGTGGA
>JAOXYM010000005.1:7818334-7836152 GCA_028567055.1 Leptatherina wallacei | reverse complement strand
GCTGACCAGTCAGCCAAAGGGATATCCCTGTGGCCAAGTAGCCTGAGCACATGATCAATCGGAGGCATAGCGACAGGACCCACACTGTCACAATTGCAAAGATTAAATGTTACATTTGACAATATGTTCCAAATGAGTGATTTACTCAAGAGACATGGACATATAGTATAAACACAGCATATGCCGAGAGACGTACACAATCCCGATATTGCGTCAAGTCTGTTTGGTGACTGTTAGTTTAAGATCAGGCTTTTAGCTTAGCTAAGTATCATAGCTTTGTAAATGAACCACCATTTATTGAAGCATTCTTTGTGGTTGTGTAATTTACAGGACACAGGATGCTGGCTTTACAAGGTGACCATGAAGTGGACTTTGGGAGAGCGCCACATAGACCTGATGTCTGACCAGGAAGGCAGCATGGTTGACAGGTTTCTGGGTGGATTGTGCAACCTCTGTCCTTCTGCAGCCAAGAATTTATAAGCTCTGCGTGGCGCTCCATAATATCCGTAATAGTTTCGTCCAATCCTGAGTGAGGATATTAAGGATGGCCAGACCTTTGTCTGACTCTGGCACCTTTTAGCTGCCATATGTTAAACAGAGGCATTAGAGTCTCTGCCAGGCGCAGTTTCGCTGGTATTCATATGCTAATTAGACCCATCAGCACCTGTTAGTTTCTGACAATTTGTGGCACAGATGAATGCGGCGTTTGCAGGTTGTAAATTGTCGGAAACTTCCAGAAATTAGGGAGATTTTCGGGTGTTTACGGGGACGAAAATCACAATTTTCATGAAGTGGGGGTTTGTGCGTTCTGAGGATCCTAGCGGCTATGTTGTCGGGGGGGTTATGGCCCTGGTAAGGTCACCCATGGCAAATAGGTGTCTTGGGAGGGACCTGACCAATAGCAACTCAAAAACTCTTATGATATGAGTGGAAATATAGACACGTTTCCCTCGCCTCAACGCGGGTAACCAGGGCACGGGGGACGAGCACTTCGTAGCCGGGCTTCTGCTCATAGGGCCTGAAAGCCCAAAAGAGCAACATGGCCGCCCCCCCTCCTGTGTGCTCAACACCTGCAAGAGGGGTCATAAGGGTCAGGTGCGATGTGAGTTGGGCAGCAGCCGAAGGCTCCCCCTGGCGGTCCGATCCTTGGCTGCAGAAGATAGCTCTAGGGATGTGGAACGTCACCTCTCTGGAGGTGAAAGGAGCCTGAGTTGGTGTGCGGAGTTAAGAGGTTCCGACTAGATATAGTTGGACTCCCCTCGATGCACGGCTTGGACTGTGGAACCCACGTCCTCGAGAAGGGCTGGACCCTATTCCACTCATGAGATGCTCCCGGTGAAAGGCGCCGAACAGGTGTGAGAAGGTAGCTTCCCTCCACACGGGGGATGGGTCCTGACTGTTGTTTGTGCCTATGCACCGAACAGCAGTTCAGAGTACCCACCCTTTTTGGAGTCCTTGGAGGGAGTGTTGGAGAGCTGTCCTCTTGGGGACTTCCTCGTTCTGCTGGGGGACTTCAATGCTCACGTGGGCAACGACAGTGAGACCTGCAGGGCGTGATTGGAAGGAACGGCCCCCCTGATCTCAATTTCGAGTGGTGTTCTGTTGTTGGACACCTGTGTTGGTCATGGATTGTCCATGACGAACACCATGTTCAAGCATACAAGTGTCCATATGTGCACCTGGCACCAGGACACTCTAGGCAGCAGTTCGATGATCGACTTTGTGGTGATATCGTCGGATTTCCGGCCGTGTGTCCGGGACACTGGGGTGAAGAGAGGGGCGGAGCTGTCTAGTGATCAATACCTGGTGGTGAGTTGGCTCAGATGGTGGGAGAGGATGCTGGTCAGGCCCAAACGGGTTGTGAGGGTCTGCTGGGAGCGTCTGGCAGAGTCGGAAGGAGCTTCAACTCCCACCTCAGGTAGAGCTACAACCATGTCCTGAGTGAGGCGGGGGACATTGAGTCAGAGTAGGCTGTGTTCCGCGCCTCCATTGTTGAAGCAGCCAGCCGGAGCTGTGACCTTAAAGTCGCGGCCGTAATCCCCAAATTCGTTGGTTGACACCGGCAGTGAGGGATGCCGTGAAGCTGAAAAAGGAGTCCTATCAGGCCTTTTTGGCATGTGGGACTCTGGAGGTAGCTGACAGTTATTGGCAGGCTAAGCGTAGTGTGGCTAAAACTCTGGCATGGGAGGAGTTCAGAGAGGCCATGGAGAACGACTTCCGGACGGCTTCAAGGAGGTTCTGGTCCACCATCCGGCAGCTCAGGATGGGGAAGCAGTGCTCCATCAACACTGTGTACAGTGGAGATGGGAGGCTGCTGACCTCGACTCGGGAAGTCATGGTCCGGTGGAATGAATACTTTGAAGACCTCTTCAATTCCACCAACAAGCCTTCAGAAGAGTGAGCAGAGCCGGGGGCCTGGGGCTGAGGTCGCTGAGGTGGTTAAAAAGCTCCTCGGTGGTAAGGTCCCGGGGGTGGACGAGGTCCGCCCGGAGTTTCTTAAGGCTCTGGATGCTGTGGGGGTTGTCTTGGCTGACACGTCTCTACTGCATCGCATGGACATCGGGGACAGTGCCTCTGAAATGGCAGACTAGAGTGGTGGTTGCTCTCTTTAAGAAGGGGGACCGAAGGGTGTGCTCCAACTACAGGGGGATCACACTCATCAGCCTTCCTGATAAGGTCGATTCAGGGGTCCTGGAGAGGAGGGTCCGTCGGATAGTCGAGTCTTGGATTGAGGAGGAGTAGTGTGGTTTTTATCATGGTCATGGAACAATTGACCAGCTCTATACACTCTTCAGGGTCTTGGAGGGGGCATGGGAGTTCGCCCAACCAGTCTACATGTGCTTTGTGGACTTGGAGAAGGCGTTTGACTGTGTCCTCTGTTATGGAGTGCTGGACCCCCTTGTACAAGCTGTCCGGTCCCTGTACGACCGGTGTCAGAGCTCAGTCCGCATTGCTGGCAGTAAGTCGGACTCGTTTCCAATGAGGATTGGACTACGGCAAGGTTGCCCTTTGTCACTGATTCTGTTCTGGACAGAATTTCTTGGCACAGCTGTGGTGTTTAGGGGATCCGGTTTGGTGTTCTCAGGATTGGATCTCTGCTTTTGGCAGATGTGTGGTTTTGTTGGCTTCTTCGGGTCGTGATCTCCAGCGAGAGCATTTGCAACTGAGTGTTAAGCGAGAATCAGCTCCTCCAAATCCGAGACCATGGTCCTCAGCCGGAAAAAAGGGGAGTCTTCTCTCCGGGTCGGGAATGAGGTCCTGCCCCAAGTGGAGGAGTTCAAGTATCTCAAAGTCTTGTTCACGAGTGAGGGAAGGATGGAGCGGGATATCGATAGGCGGATCGGTGCGGTGATCGGTCTGCAGTAATGTGGACTCTGCATCGGTCCGTCGTAGTGAAGAAGGAGCTGAGCCAAAAGGCAAGGCTCTCGATTTACCGGTCGATCTACGTTCCTATCCTCACCTATGGTCACGAGCTCTGGGTAGTGACCGAAAGAACCAGATTACGGATACAAGCAGCCGAAATGAGTTTAAGGTTGGATAGGCTCTCCCTTAGAGATGGGG
The DNA here is from genome assembly GCA_028567055.1 of Leptatherina wallacei. Classification (NCBI taxonomy): domain Eukaryota; kingdom Metazoa; phylum Chordata; class Actinopteri; order Atheriniformes; family Atherinidae; genus Leptatherina; species Leptatherina wallacei. The sequence continues at coordinate 7,832,591 of JAOXYM010000005.1, read as the reverse complement.
TAAGAAGCTCTGTCAACCGGGAGGGGCTCAGAGTAAAACTGCTGCTCTTCTGCATCGACAGGAGCCAGATGAGGTGGCTCGGGCATCTGGTCAGGATGCCTCCTGGACGCCACCCTGGGGAGGCGTTTTGGGCACGTCCCACCAGAAGGAGACGTTGGGGTGCGCCCAGGACGCGCTGGAGGGATTACAGCTCTCGGCTGGCCTGAGAGCGCCTCGGGATCCCCCCGGATGAGTTGGCTGATGTTGCTGGGAGAGGGAAGTCTGAGCTTCCCTGCTCAGGCTGCTGCCCCCGCGACCTGACCTCAGATAAGTGGCAGAAGATGTATGTATGTTTAAATATTTCACACATTTGTGTGTGAAATATCGTGGACTTGGAGATTCCATCACAGATTAAGACAAATAACATAGCAGCGTACGGCTCCAAATTGTGTTATTTACCATAAGATATAACCATGTATTTATTGGCTCTACTTTAGAAGTGAAATATCAGTTAGCTATCTCTGTCCCAGTTCAGACAAACATGTAAAAGAGTTCTTCTCATGTTAAGTTTTATCAGTTTGTGCAAAGTGTACACCAAATTTTAGAGGTTTGCAAGCTTTCCAAAGGTTTAAAGGTTTATAATCTATTTCCAGCACATGACATTGTGATTTTTTTGTTTGTATTTTTTATATAAGAAGATATAGATACACACAATATAAGTTACACAGCATATATAATTATTTTACACATTTTCCATATTTAAATGCTTCAAAAATGTAAATATGAATGTTAAATAGACATAACCACTTCAACATCACCATTTTGAAGTTCAGAGTTTAGCTTGATCAACACTGCCGTTTCGATTATGATTTTTTTTAAAACAGACATTTTATGCAAGCAGTGGATTCAGCACAGTTGACTAAGAAACCAGTGGACATCCATATTCTTAGTCCCAGCCCTAAAATAGACTTTGCATCACTTTGCTGTCTAAATATGAATATCATAAACCTTATGTTTTTCAGACGATTTAGATTTTTTAAAAATAGACATGATGTTTACTCAGGTATTCCTCTAAAGTCAAACCCAATAGTATAGGTGTAAGCCTGAAGTTACATCCATCTTGCACAAACTGTCTGTGGTTTGAGGAAGGCCAGATGAATTCAATTCAGCCAGACAAAATGAAACATGAGCCCTCAGATGTGTCAGGTTCCCAAGGCTGCTATTACAGCAGTAGAACATAATTTGGATTTGAAGATTTATTTTGGACATGTGGGAATACATAATAAAGCAAAAAAAATAATTCAGATGTATTCAAAGGAGTTTTCAAGTTACTTGTGGATTAAAACTCAGCTTGGGAAAATATATTATTTGTAACAAATCAAGTAAGCATAACAGGTGAAAATTACTTTTCATTCGTCAAACTTTTCTTCAGAGACCAAGTTACATTGTGAGATTAAATGTGAACATTTTCTTTAGTAAAGATTTTTTAATTCAAATGTCCCTTTTCCTTTGCACAACGCAGAGAATTAGTAACTTCATAGAAAGTATCAGCTTTGCATTAATAGAAATGAAGCCTTATATCTTCAGTGTATTTTGAACTAATTGACTGGATGGTTTAGTCACAATTAGCATAATCCTAATTTTTTAGTGCTTTAAGACCAGCTGTGTACAAAACAAAATCGCCTTGTAAATACGGATTCATTGGTTGAGGCTAGATTGTGTATCTGACAGAGTGACAGGCATTTCTGACACCTACCTGTCAAGCAGGTGGAGTGTTGTGTTTCAACACTTGCCATCACTGTCATTTGCAATGCTGAGCAGGTTTATTTAAGGTTTTGTAGGCAAACCAAGTAAGCAGCTGTCACATATTCAAATAGATTTAAAACCACTAGATTAGATCATCTTTACATGAAAACAAACCACCACTGAAAATATATAGAAGTAATGACTCCAGACAAGCTTTAAAACAGGAGATAAAAAGATGACAGTATCCATGAAACAAGCAGTAAGTATATGAAATGTCTGTTTTTTTTCCCCAGTTGCATCATGCCTGAAAATCCTTGAAATCCAACAGGCAGGCAAGAAGCAACAGATCTCATTTGCATTGATGCTCAGTGCCTCAACAATCCTTGCTCCCAAAGTAGGTCAACATGAATCGCCGTCTCTGAAAATAATAACAAAAAGTTGGGCCCCCTTGCTCTCTCAAGGGTCACTGCCACACCTTAGAGCGTCTCAGATGCTCCCACCGCAAAATATGCCTCCAAATCTGTTAATATTATGCTAGTGCATATTAAGGCACAATTTTGCATTCACAACACCAAGGTGCTTGGGACCCATTGTAAAAACAGACAATAGCAAATACACACACGTTGTAAATAGGCAGAGTGTTGTTAGAAGGCACCAAGGCTGAAATTGTAATGAAGTTAGTGTGTGACGGGAGCTTCTGCAAAGACCAAGTGTGCTACTATAGCCTCATCCTTTTTCATCAGTGTGTTTTCCCAACCCGAAAAGTGAGCTGGAAAACGTACCCTATTCCTCTGGGGCTGTGTTGCTTTGAGCAAAGTGCACTTCACCTACAAGAGTAAGTCAGGCCACTGTATATCATCTTAACACAGCTACACTGTCATTACTAACTCACACACAAACTTACACTCCAGCATGTCCTCTCTTACTCCCTGACTTGCACAGAATTATACCGTGCCCTTCATCTCTTTGCCTCCAAATCTCACACAGCCACACACATGCCCTCTGTCAGTATTTGAGCAATTCATGCAATGTCCAGAGACTGAGCCTCATGCACAATTAATGTCTCTGCTGTCCAGATGATTAACGTAACACAATTCACATTCCCAAGCGCTGCCTAAATTCCACTCTCCTCCCGTTTCACCTTCTGTGTTGAGCTCACTCCTGGGCTTCAGGTAAAAATAGCCACTCCACCCTGTTCCTCTCTGCTGTCACACAATGTGCTGTGCATCCATTGGGATATAAGACTTGGGAAAAATGTCTTTATAGAGAGAAAGGCATATACATGTGCCTCAAAGCACATTGTAGTAAAAGAAAAATTTGGGATTTAAAGGGTGTGCATATATAATTGGCCTGGGACGTATATAATAATTCAGCTTCTGGACTATGATACTTGACACCAAAGCATCTGGGAAGTAATCAGCGTTTTTCATTAAGCTGTATGGATGGAAAAATCAGGTAAAGGTAAAGTATTAGCACGTTCTCACTACATGCATCACAAAAAAAAAACTAAAACTATAACTAAACAGTCACGTATTTCTCAACACCATTATTTTACACCAAAACTGGCAACACTAAATGTGTTCAGAGAAACATACTTTGACATCACTTTTGCAGCTTGACTAACACTTTCTCAAGATAAACCCTCCAGTTTAGTTAGAGATGTGGACAATTGTCCCTTGCAGTACACTACATCCATGTCACCATTGCATGTTACAAGATTTTTGTCCTGATTCTAAACATTTCCACCCGATCATTTAGACTCACACCAAACTCTGAAGGTACTCGTAATGTGATTTAAAAACACAGTATGAAATGGGAGCAAAAACACATTCCAAAGCTGTCATTTAAGTTTCATTTGGCTTGTATCGCCTCACTTGGACCAATTGAAAACCATTTAAAGAAATCAGTCTTTTGAAGGATTTTTGTTGTGATAAAAAACATTTTTATCGTCATGTCATACAAATATGTTCAGCAGCACACAACACACTCACTTCTTTTAAACAGGTCCAGAATGCCAACTATGATTTTTATATCTAAATATCTAAATAATAGATTTTTTTGGCCCACCACCACCCCCCATTCTTCGAAGGACAACTTTATTTTCATTTCATATGAATATGTCTTGTGTTATTTCTTTAAATCACAATTTCAGCATGCATCATAAATTCCCTATTTGACAAATCATATTCTATTTAGTGCATGCAATAGTATCAAAAGGGGAGGATTTCTAAAACAAATAAACAAAACAAACAAACAAACCAACAACAGAGGTCAATCATACGTACAAAGCAAAGAAAGACAAACACACAAAAAACAAACAACTCGGATTTAATTGAGTGATGTGACATGATCTTCTTGTTTTCCAGTTTTGGAGGACTACTTTTTTGGTGACAGAGAGATAAGTAAAGACTTTCTGTATTTTGGTGGGATGAGTATTTTAGATAGGTCACCAAGTAGACAGAGTGGGGTTGAAGTTGGGACTCTGCAGCTCAGGATGGTGGAAAGTGTCTCTGTGACAGATATCCATAGAGAGTGAACTGGTTGGCAAAGATGCCAGATGGCGTGAACCAGACTTGTCCCCAAAGATCAGGGTTGGGAGGAAAATCCAGGTCCTTTTCCCATTTGGTTATTGGGAGTGTTATTTTAGTATTTAAGTTAGAAATTAGAAGGTACAATTTCGAGACTAATCTTGTGTAACCATTGATTTTCATAACTCTTTCAGTTAATAGAGATGATTCTAATGTATTGTTTTTTATGGCAATCTTTTCTTTTATTATTAATTTCAGTTGTTGATATTGAAGAAACTGGTTTCTCCCAACCCCATATCTCTGTACTAACGTGTGAAATGATAGAAACTAGTTATCTGAAAATAAGTGACAGAGGTGCATGCTCAGCTAAACTTAAATGTCTCGCTTATATTAAAAATCCCTTAAGGAATCAGCCAATTAATACCTGTACGTCGGTACATACAGGTATGTGACTAATTAACTGAAAAAAGCCAGCTTATCTTGTAACACTGGCATGTATAAAGTTAAAAAGGCTCACACATTTTGTATGAACAGCCTCTGGCTGTTTTTTGGCCAACCAACTTATTCAGGAAATTCGGGGACAGTCACCAACACATCTGAGCAGTGGGCTGAAAACTGCATGGAGCTGTTGTCTTTGATACCTATAGAAAGCATACACATTGGAACAAAGGTTAATTTTGTATAGAAACTTCCAAAATTTGACATGTAATCTGAAAACATTCAAAACATCCAGTTAGAAACATGCTTGCCTTAAGGCTATGATAAGGTGTTGCATAATAATTTTCCTTCAAGCTTTCTTTGGAATCTTTTTTGCCTTAGCTGTTACAGATCACTTCATACAACTTCAAGTAAATCCGTCAAAATTTACTTTTGACTAGTAATGCAAAACAGCTTCTGGAAGGCCCTTGGATACTGTATCTTGTCCGCCGTATCAGTGATATGATAGGATGTGAAGTTATGGCCTGTGGCCAGAATGCTCACATTAGGCGTGAGAATCTCCTGCATAGCACAACTCCTCATGTAAAGCAATAGCATTTGCCAAAGGCGTTGATATAATCCTCAAATTGAGCCATCCAGTCAGCATGCCAACAAGTTTGCGGACAAGGTATCCAGTTTTCACAACTAACCTAAGGCAAGGCAAGTTTATTTGTATAGCACATTTTCAGGTTCAAGACAATTCAAAGTGCTTTACATAAAAAAGACAGAACAGAGGAAGAAAACTGCAGATTAAAAATTCTTGCTACAGAAAGTAGATGTATGATGAAAATATAAAAGTCACTGAAACATGTATGTTTATAAATAGTTATTTAGCCTGAACTGCTCAAAGCTTTATGCCTCTATAACAAGTATAGGGGAAAAGGAGAATCTGCTTTGTAGAAATGGCTAAAACCAACCTGTTTTGCAACCCAAACTCTTTTCAACATCTTAGAAGGTTTATAGTCTGAAGCTGTTATAATGCATGGAAATATATAGGATGATGACTACAGGGAAAGATAAATAATGGATATTTTGAAGTGAAATCATACAAAGCAGTAATTAAAGACAAACAACAGAGGGCTTGTTTAATCAACACGTTTCCAATTAAAGCACAAAAATCTGGAAAAATGGATGTGTTGATCTGTTTTGCACTCCTCACTGTGGGTAAATATCATATAAGTGTACACTTGAAGACCATGATTATGTTGGAGCTTTTCTCCACTGATGTGTGATATAATCTACTTTGCATCCAGCCTCAACATATTTGCAAGTAAAATATAAAAATTAAGTAGCACTACTTACAGCGACGGAGCTACGTTTAATTATCCCCTCCTCACCTTCTACAGAGCTGGATAGCATTTCCTATCAGCTGCGGTGTATGTGTGTGTTTGTGTGTGTCTGTGTGTGTGTGTGGGCATGCTGCCACTCTCCAATCAACGTTGATTGAGTCCAGGTGTGAGTTTGTCCTTCCAAGTGAATCAATACCAATTCACCAACCACGTTCTCCCATTTGCAACAAAACCCTTGGATCACACCATGTTGTGTTTTCTTTGGAAACGGTATCCAATCATGTCGCGGACAGTGTGCCAACCTCACATACTTGTGCAATACACCTAGAGCCCTGCATTGCTCTGCAGCAGGAAATGTTAGATCCAGCTGTTCCTGTATCATGTGTCAGAGTGCAGAACAGTGAGAACTTGCTTCACTAGTTACAAAAGAAAACATTTCTTTGTGAAAATCTTCATAGGATTTGATGTGATGGGTTGCTTTATCTTGTCTTTAAGGTAAATATGAGACATCAACTAGCAACATATCACCTGAAGTTTATAACCAGATTGTTTACTCTCTGGGAGTTGACAGTGTTCTTCCTATTTACATTACATACCTTAGACAGCTTCCGTACTGTAGCTCTGATCAGAATAGTTGCTTCTTGTCTAACATGACGAAACGGCTTCTCACATTTAAAAGCAATCATGAACAAGAAGGACTTCCCACAAACTTCCCTTTGTCCCACAACTTATTGCCCTGTCTCTCTTTAACAAGAAGCAGGCGTGCTTGAATGGAAGAATGGTTCTGTCCTTCACACTGTCTGATTTGCTTAGGAAAGGCGCTCACGTCTAATACTAATCTGAACGACAGCAGTGGAAATCTTGGCTCAGTTTCAGAGGCTAGATTGGGCCTGGCCCAGTGACCTTCTCTGAGAGAACATGGAAAGTTTGCCGACTCAATATGTCACAGACAGCACGAGCTTAGAAGAGAACAAGAAAGCAGTGATTAAAATGGTTAGATCCATAGCTGGCTTTGGCGAGTGTCAGGAGGAATGTAGCTTTGATTGTACAATGAAATGACAAGAATGTGTATCACTCTGAAAGATAAAATTAAGTAAAAAATACAGGGTATTTAGTTGACTATATTTGATGTTACACACATAAGCAACAATCAATAAAATCAACCTAACCAAATAATAAATGACAAAGCTATAATTTTATCAAAAGCCAAACATAAAAAATTTCCCTTCAAGGGATTCCTGCTGGGTAGGAACAGATCCTAACCCCTGAAAATCACCACCTAACTTACATAAACAACCGATAATTCAGAAACGGAACATTTCTGATGGCGTAATTATAGCAACTGAAGTAAGTTTAAAGCAAATTAGCCTTACAGGAAGTTGAAACAAAGTGTTAAATGGGGTTAATTGAATTGTAAGCCTTGTCACAGAAGATTACCAAGTCTGAGAAACACCACTTTAATTGTGTTATTACCATGTGGATTAAGGCATAGGGTATTTTTGTCCAGTAATTATAGCTTGAAAGTCTGCATTTTAATGCACTTAAGTCAGAATGATTTGGGCTGAAATGTTTGACAGTCCAAAGACACAGAAAAGTTCCATAACAAAAATATTTTTGTAATGCTTTAGGACAACGCTAGTATTTCAGTTGTAATGGTGCCCATAATAAAAAAGATTAAACAAATTTGTGAAGATAAGTAATTAATTTGACAAGACAAGGCCTTGATTTATTGCTATTATATATCAAAAGAAAAAATCAGTGGAGCAAAAATCAATAAGGCTGTTTATCAGGTTGGAAACTAAGCTACAACATTTTCATTCACTTCTCAGCAGGCATACATCACACAGCTTAGTACATCTAAGTCTATCAGTCTCTTGCTCTGGTCCAGATCAAACTATCTCAACAACCCTGGAATAGACTGACATTTAGACAAACATGGTCCCAGGCAGATGAAGGCTAATGTTGTTGACTGTCTTGGCATCACTATGAGACTGATATTTCAGTTTCAGAGAAATATCTTCTAAGTATGGATTACTATGAAATGGAATGTAATTACAGATATTGAAGTCTGTGACATTAAGTCAAGAGGAAGACCCAGACACAGGAGACCGCCGAAAGTCCTCATTTATATTGCACATAAACACTTTGGCACTGGCTTTACCAATCAAATATGTTGGCTTCAGTATGTCCATCTTTTATGGAGTGAATATATTTTTTCCCTAGCATTATTATTTGGTCAAAATGTCATATTGTGTAACATTTTCATTCCCTAATGAGGTTTCCATTAGTCTCAGTTGTGCTCCATTTGTTGCTAATATACGCAGTACGCAAACACACTAAACTTAAATAAATAATAGATCGTTATAATAATCGAGATATGTTCCTTGTTTTGTTATAAGGACCTTAGATTTAAGCTAATTTAGCCTTACAGAGATGCTGTCAAACCGCAGACAGGAACACATCTGGGCTGTGTTATTGTCCATCCTGTTAAGGTGGTAAAACATCAGTACTTTTCAAGATGAACTGTCTTCAGAGAAGCTGAGGTCTTTAAGTGGAGTGTTAATGTCACTGGAGGTGTATCTGCACTTTGAAATGATGGAGCATCAAACCTCCTCTTTTAGTGCTTTATTGATCTCCTGTTGCTCTCCACCTCCTACACCTCATATTACCACAAGATCACAAGAAGAGTTCTACAAAGAAGTCTTTAAAGTCCATTGCTCTGAGGCACCACTGGGCAGATGTTTCCTGATGCAGGAATTTGATCATGACCCTGTAATTAAGCAGTGGCATTCCCACTTTCCCTCACTTTTCACATTCATGATTTCAGCAACCAGGGAACCCCACATGGTTACAGAGTGTCATTAGACTAATGGACCTATGCACAGGATGGCAGGAATGAATGATTGCATTATGGTGTCATTTGCTGCAGACTGTACACTGATATAAATAGTCCAAACAAACAATAACTGTCCATGTGCCCATTCTAATGTATTGGGAAGCCTTGTTGTATGATACATGGGTTCAAGCTGGGGTCTGAGAGAGGGGGAGAGAGAGAGAGAGAGAGAGAGAGAGAGAGAGAAAGATGCTCTCATGCGCCCTTATTCTCAGAGCGAGTGGGGTGGGTTGGGGCTAAATAGCTGGGAACTGGATTTAGACGCAACTACCCGATCAGCCAGGACCACTCTACTAAATAACATACAAGTAGCAGATAAGCGAGAGATGGAAAAGGACATTTGGAGAGAATACACAGTGAGGGAGAGAGCACTCAGTTTTTCTCCCATCCTAAGCCATCTGGTCAAGAATGTTTGAATTGAGGCCATTTTTACACCAAGATCTAAGAACTTTGAGATAATTTAAGTAAAAAATAAAAACTGGATTGCTACGTGTACATATTCTGTAGCAGTGGTTCTTAAGCAAAGGATTGGAACTTAACAAGTTTGAAATTCATTTGAAGGGATTGAGAACTTTTGAGAAATTTTCATTGTTCCTGTGAAATCAAATACTCCCTTATTATGCCTCCAGAAATTATGAATAAAGGTCTGAAGCAGTTTACAATGAAGGCTTTATTCATTGCTTTATCTAGAGGGAAATTGATCACTCCAGCCGGGTTACATACTGCCATCTCATCTGGGACAGCGATCAGGTGTAAACTCAGTGAAATTGTGTATTTATGTAAAGTTTTGGAAAATCTTCTTGAATCTATCAAGGTGTTTTGGTTCTGAAACCCAATGAGAAGGTTTAAGAGCCTAAACTTCCTCAACAAAATGGTTTCCTAAAGCTAATCGTGTACTTCTAGTCCCTACATTTGAACAAACATGAAGTGAAAAAGCCATGGACAAGGATACTAAAAAACTTAACTGTTCTAAACTGGTCACATGACAATAAATCTTGAGGACTTCTGCTGACAGAACCTGATTGCAGCTGATGTATCAGAGCAATATGTCAAAGTGCACCCTGTATGGCATTCACAGATTGTTCTGACATGAGAACAAGGTAACCTCCAGATACTGTGAATAAGGTTAGAAAAATGCTATTTGCTCCCTAATGAATATATGTTCTGCTTGAAAACACAACAAGCCGAGGAGGCTTCAGGTTGGGCCTCACCAAATCATTGGTAAAGACTCCATCTATGTATTCACAAAGTGTACAGTGGAACAGTCTGGACAAGTGGTAAATTGAAACTGCACATACTGTCCATTACACCCAACCAGAGGTGTCAAGTAACAAAGTAAAAATACTTTGTTGCCTCACTAAAGTAGAAAGTTTTGGATAAATCTTGCCATCCGGCTAGAGAGAATTTGATTGTGGTTGGATGATAAGTTTACACATATATCATTCCGGCACCCCATTGATTTGTACGGGATCCATTGAGCCTGCACATAAGAGAAATTACGTCACAGTCCAGCAAGGACATCGCAGACATATATAGCCAAGTACAAAGATGTCCATGGGAGAGACTCAAGAGAAAAGGTAGCCTATAGCATCCCAAGTTTTTCAACATTGACATTTTAAATATAAAATTATAGTCATTATGGCCTTTAGAATAATGTTTTTTGGGGGAGGTGGGGTAGTGCACTATAGGTCTCTGTGGCACAGCTTCATCTTCTGTCCTTAATGGTATGTTTTTCCCCTTACATTACTTTTACTTTTATATTTTAAATAGTATTGAAACCACTACTTTTACACTTTTACTTGTGTAAGCTTGAGTTGAGACACACGACAGTTGAAAACCTGACATAGCTGTAGCTGTTAGCTGTTAGCTAACAATACTGGCAGTTTATACTTTGATGTTCCTTGATGAGACATATAACAATGTTAACACCTCTATGGTGAAACCAAATACAGTGAAAACAAACTTGGTTAAGATTAAAGTGCATACTGCGTTGACATTAATTTATCTACTGTCCCGTGGTGAGAATGCTGAGGATTGACAGAAGCATCCTTCAAATTTCATAGAACAATGGACCAAGTTATGTGAAAGACCGCTGACTTTGAAATAGTCCAAAGTTCAATGATGTGGCATCCCAAAGAAGGGAGTCTTAAGGATATTTTCTTAACTTTGAGAAGCAAATATGAAGTCCTCTCTGGTCAGTGAGACAGGCAGGCCTGAGTTAGCTCCGCCCACCCTTCCTCCACAGCTCTGCTTGAGTTTCTGTTTGAATTTATAGTTATGAAGTCAGAAAAAGCTGTAAAAGTGTTTCATTATATCTAAAACTGTTATACACTTTAACTGGAGGACAAGTCACAAACTATTTTATTTATTTGATTCATTTAGCATCTTTGTTGTTTTGTCATCAGGGGGCAGATACTTGCACTCAAACACTGAATTCAACTTTATAGGGGCTATAAGAGGTACTGTGTTTACAGCGCACATACTAAATCCTTGTAACTGAGGTAGCTGTATTTTATTTGCACTGCTTGACGTCGTTAATCCAGTCTGTAACTGACTATAAATGACCTACTTGTGGGAAGGAAACAAGCATATTTGATTTGTTGGTATTCTGAATGAAGTCATTAAGTACCGAAGCCATGAAAATTATGCTAATTGTTATTGATGCTATTCTGTGATTGCTAAATAATTACCAATGATATGCTTCTCACATCATCACCACATTTACATGCTGATCTCTACATCAGCTCGTTAGCAATGGTGCTGTGATGTCGGGCCTATCAGGATCCACTCTCGCACCACCTGTATACTTTGGAGTGTGGGAGCGTTGGGTTGGAGTGTCTGCAGGGTGCCATCACAGCTTTGGCCCAAAGAGCGCTATAGCAGCCTTGTCATGTCGAGTCAGTCCCGCTTCGTCTCTTTTCTCTCTCCGTCTTCCTTTTTTGGTCAGGTGGTGCACCTGCTGAAAAAGCCTGGCCGTCTGCATCCGGAGCCCTAACGCTCTCTGTCAGCTGGCTGTTCCTGCGGTCACAGTGGAGATTCATCTTTCTGCTGATGTCCCGTCTGTGTGGCAGAGAGTTGCCAGCCCCAGCATTCTTAAAGGCCTGCCATGGCCTGGAGGCACAGGAGGCAGGTAAATGTAAGTGCGTCAAAGCAACGTTGATCTGTTGGTAAATGACGAAAAGGCTGAATTAACAAATGATTTGCCTTCTGGATCTGATTCCGGTGCTAATCCATCAACAAAATCTATGAATACTCACACATCATTACAGACACTAAAACAATGGGATCTTTTAGGTTTCCATTTTTTTGGGTTTTTCTAATTAATACGCCACGTCTTGGGCACACTCGAGGTAATTAACATTGTTTTTTGCCAGCAACACACAGCAGATGGTGATTGAAAATAGAGGGATGAGTCGCTCAATCAACCACTATTTGTCTGTAGCCATTAATTATCTTGCGAAGAATACATTCAGTCCCCAAAGTTGATAGTTTGGGTGGGGGGTGGGGGGGTGGGGGGAGAGAAGAAGAATACTGTCCTTCTGTTCCTCATTACTCTTTAACAGCAAAAACTGCTGAAACTAGAATGCTGGATAGGGAGATTGTGATTTTAATAGCACTGTCATTATCTTCTCCCATAAGGTGGCATACGATAGAAGGCTGGTGGAAAAAAAATGGTGCTAACAAAAAGGAGCTGCAGTAATTGAAAGCCAAGCAGCATCTTGTGGTTCATTCTGCTCAGATTCATCAAAGACCACTTTCGGAAATGATAGGAACAAAATGTGCAGTTCTATTCAAGATGATGGGTCCAGAAACTGCCGCAGGATATGTTTATTTTCCTGATGATCAAATTGGAGCGGGTAGTTCATATGACTACAGCAAAAGAACACCACAGGCCATGTGACTTAACCAATCATCCCTAATAGGTACATGCAATTTGATTGGACTAACAGCCTTCTGCCTGCAGCTATTGTTGTCATGATATCACAAAGTGTCTGAAGGTAGCTTCTTCCTCCAATTCCAGGAAAATGATGTTGCTTTTTGCTTCCCATGGGCACTCCAGGGGGACTGTCTTTTGCCTGGCAATAGATTAACACTACACACTAAGCTTAAATCCTCAATTGTATGAGACTAAGACAGCGAAAGAGAGAAGCACAGATTGAGAAAAAGAAATTTGAGGGATTTGAGTACAGAAAAACCTTGAAGGGACACTAAAGGCAAGAACTGAGCAGCACAGCACATCCTGGCATCAATTCTTTGAAGTCTTTCTGACATTGCCAGCAGCTCCCTAACCTCTTTGGCACTGTAATCTTGTCATTATTCTCTCTGCCAACCTTTTAGTCAGACATAATCAGTGTCAGCTAACTTTAATTATTGTGATAGAAGCTGTGATAAATGTTGATTCAGTGTCAGTTGTTGTCTTTTCATACTGGGAAGAAATTTGCACTCGTAATACACCTTGTGGCAGGCTGAGAATCAGGAATGAGTTCTTTATAGCAAATTACCAACAGGATTGCTCATGTTCCACCTCACAGGCTTTAATTAACTAGTCTCAGGTAGTTTAGAACCAATCTGATTTTCCCACACCTTGCCTTACAATGATACTGAAAGATGAGGGGGGAATACAGCAGAAAGAGGATATCCTCATGAAAAAGCTGCCAAAACTATGCAAGCTTTTCATTTTCAAGTTTCTCTTTACAACTTGGCCACCTTAAAAAAATTTAATGAAACAAAAGAGTGTCATTTCTAAGATTTCAACATTATCCAACAAGGCAGCTGCAACGACTGTAGATGCCATATAAACACAGAGCTGCACAACTCAGCAGCAACATCTCAGTGTTTGTCCCACAGGGAGCCCAGCCCCATCAAACCTTATTATCTGCAAGGCTACCCACTTACTTCCAACTGGAGAAGAGATAGCTGCTTATCTGGTGGTTAATAATAAAAAAGACACATAACAGATAAAAAAAGAAGCCATCCTATCATGATGGAAAGAGAGAGGTGGGGGAAAAAAGGCCGACAGGGGAGCAGAGAGATTTCCAGGGACAGTTTCATTCTGTGGAAAGGGCAAGCAGAGGGAGACCTCCCGCTGTAATACGGCAGCCGAGCTGAAATGAAAGCTGGCCGCTCTCTTCTCTGAGGCTAAACAGCGGTCTTAATAAAAAACACAATCAGACCCCCAACCTTAAAGTTTAATGCCCATTCTTCCCATATTTCTCTTTGCACCTGTAGAAAAACGTCATGGAGGAAGGTCCTGGTGTGATCACATCTCCCAATATGTGTGTGTATAAAAAAAAAAATCATAACATTACATCCAACTAAAGAAATGAAATTTCCCACATTGAGAC
>JAOXYM010000005.1:7802746-7817363 GCA_028567055.1 Leptatherina wallacei | reverse complement strand
ACACACACACACACACACACACACACACACACACACACACACACACACACACACACACACACGCGCACACACACACAAACACACACACACACACACACACACATACACATACACATACACCTACACACACATTCACCCGTCCAGAAACACACACATACCTGCCTAAAATCACACACACATTTGCCAATAAACATTTTGTCCTTCCAAAAGAAACATGATTACCCAACAAACGTTTAAGCAGTGGCAAAGTACTCAATGGGTCATATTATTAAAAAGTCTGCCACAGTTTGAAATTTGAACCAGGAGGTGTTATAATATATTGCTACTCTAGGCAATTTACAAAGCATTTTTTTCTTTTTATTACAATGATTAAAGCCACATCTATCAAATGGGACACGACACCATTACCCAAACGCTATACAGACAGCAAAAAAGTAAAACAATGTCTCAATACACAGGTAAAAGTTTTCTCTTTTTTTCTCCAATTCTTCCATCAACCAATTTTTGCCTCTTTGCATCATAGAAATTAGCCGTTTCTTGTCTCCACAGTCAAACTCCATGAAAGAAAGCCTGTGATCAGCAAAGCTTTTATTCAAAAGATTTTTCCTTCCTGTGATGGAAGCTGGTTCTCTCATTACTTGGCTCGCGCTAGAAACGGGATATTAATTGAACCAGAAACCGCAAGGTTACCTTTTATGTCACGTTGACGGCGCTGTGATATCTGGACTGTGAGCGGGGCGGGGGGGCTGAAGGGAGAACAGGGAGAAGGAAGGGAGGAGGAGGGGAGGGGGGTGGGGGTGGGGGGGCTGGGTTGAAGGAAGGAACTGGGAACAGGGTGCGGCATGCGATACATTGGTGAGTACTTTTCTTTAGGCTTATAGAATGTCATTGAAAATCTGCCACTTGAGACGGCTGACAAGCAGATATCCAGAGTGGTTTAGGCTGTACTGACTTGGCATCCTGTAATAGCCATGCACTACACAACAAACAGTTTCAACTCGACACATTTTTACACACAGGGTGGAGTTAAGAGGCAGTCACGTTTGCACAGATGTCACAAGGTAATGCGTGCGATACAATCACATAGACTCGGCTACATCTTAAAGGGAAGAGTAAGTGGGAGCGAGGACGTTCAAGTGTTCACCGCACAGGGTCATGTGATGAAATGCCAAGATACTGGACTGGTGGAATCCTTACTACCAGCGACTGGGTAATGGGTCAAGTCCAAAAATCACACAATAGGAGCTAAAATACAACTCTGAAAAATAATTTATTGCTTTTTATATAGTTTTTTTTTCATTTATATTATTATCATCATCATTAATCATCTTGTAGTTATTTTGAATAATATTAGTGGTATATTTATATATAGATATATATATCTATATATCTATATATAGATATATAAATAGATATATATTGTACATCAAATACAAGATCTTTAAAAAAATTCAGGAAAAGGAAATTGTAAACTTTTGTTTGGCATTCACATAATCAAGCATGAGCGGAGTGATGACAACACGTGATGTGTACACAGCGGTGCAACAGAAATTCCTGTAAAATCATTTTATTGCTTCATGTTCTGTATTTGTATGGAAAAAACCCAGATAGGCGCTGCAGATGGGACAGATAGTGGAGACAAATTGCTGGACTGATTAGCTGAATGTTTTGATTGTTTCGGAAGGCATAGAAGGTAATATTATCCCCACCAAACCATTTATTGTACACCCTGTCTAGTGATTGGAAGTTAAATAACACAAATAGCAAATAAATCTCATGAGGTACACCATGTTAAATGAAGTCCATAAATATTTTTGATTCAAATATTTAAATAAATAGATAAATAGGTTTGGACTGATTGAAAATATCTGAATGCAGTTTTTGCTGTCACTGATGTGAATCAAATAAGAAATGTAAAAATAAATCAGAATTAAAGATATATACATATAAATGTATATATATATGTATATGATTGCTTCAGAAATAATTAATAATTGATAAAAAAAATGTTTTTTGTTTTTTTTACAATCATGAAAAACACGTTAAAAATGCATTTTACACTGGTTGTTTAAGCAAAAACACTGATTGAGAAACTTTAAAAACAGAAAAAACTATACATGGTTGACTGTTCTTTTCCCCACCAAAAAAATAACTTAAAAAAAAGTACATTTGTTCGCATGCTCTCGCAAAATGAGCAATCGGACAAGTCTTTTTTCTTCTTTTTTTTTTTTGTACAATCATATTATGTCTTTTAAACATCATGTAGATGTACAATATGTTTTACATTATTGTAATTACTACAGATCGACATTCTGAATTAAGAAATTTTCTCTTCATTTAAAAAAAGGCTGCGTTTTACAGTGCATAGCTGTAACAAATAAAGAACTTTAATATGTACATAAAATAAAAATATTCCTTTTTTTTATAGTATTTGTAAATACACTGCTACATTTCTCCTTAAAATGTAGACAGCAATGTTACCTTGAGAATTTTTACCTCCAAGATACAATTACCTATACTCTTGTTTGTAATGTAACACCAGATCCAAACACCAGATTTAAAAGGAAAAGGAAAGAAAATCAACAGCAAAAGAAAACAAAATCTGGCTGAACAAGCTGCATGTCTTCACCCAAAAAAGAATTGTGGGTATTGTAGTGCTTGGAGAAAAATAAATCATGAGTTTTTTTGTTTTGTTTTCTTCTTCTTCTTTCACTGATGGTTGTACAGCAGTAGCGTGCATCAAACCTGTGCACCAGATTCTGAGGGTTCACTGGCTTTCCCAGAATGTCTCTTCCCAGCTCTTCAGCAGCTATGTTCATGTAAACTTTATTTTAATATATTCATTTATATTGATATAGGTCTATAGACTTATTCTTACATACTCTTTGAGAGAGTGTAAAACTTCTGGTAGTCTCGTCATCAAAGAAGCGAGAAACAACAGTGAGGTATAAGAAGTCCCTCTTTGTGACAGACAGCGGGCGCCACTGAACTGGTTACCTTCTCAGGCTGCACTGGGCTTCCCTTAGCAAGCTGTCAAAATCCATGGAGTCATACTTGCTTTTTGTGGAGGCTGGATCAAAGTCATCCGAATGGGAGTCTGAAAGTTAAAACAGGGCTGTGGTTAATGTTGATCAGAACAGCGCTTCTTTGAAAACCAAAGGGTTCAGCTTGCTGTTCTTAGAAACAAATTCATGGTGTCAGAGTTCGCAGAATATTCTGCCTGTACACTTATTGCTCAATCATGCATGGTTTTAATGCTACTCTAATGGTTTCCTAAGTGTCATCAGTATCTTTCCGACAAAGAAACTTATTTGTTCTGTTTTGTGGTACGAGTAAGTACAGTGGTGTGATCAGTAAAAAAAAAAAAATTAACAGAAATTCCATGTTAATACACAACCTAGTGTAATCTCTGTCAGAGTTAAAAGGTGAATGGTTATATGCGAGACAATTTCATGGCTGGTTGGAGTAAATTGTTAAAAAAAACGTGCCAATCAATAACTGCACGGTACAGTCGCAGCCTAGCATCTGATTTTTTCTCCATTTTAATTCACCTTACTAAGGTCGTAACTAAATGAACACAGTAAACAGACAAAACAAACAAATGATAACGCACAGAACACGATGATTAAACATTCAGGGTCTGGTATACAGATTAATGGAATTGTACCAAGCTCAAACTGTCTTCTTCATTTTCCCTGTTTTTGAATATATAAAATGATGGTAGTTTTTATAGACATTTTGTTGTGCTGATATAATATTTTTTGCTACCAGAGTTGGGGCATGTGAGAATTAAACATTTGCATTTCCTCCAGACTCAGAGATTTTCCATCTAGGCTCGTATTGAAATTTCCAGATTACCATAGGATTGTGCTGGCAAATATCTCAGAGCATTTACGGCTGCTGTGTGCATGACCCGTGGGTGTGTGAGCTGGTGAGAGTTTGTCCTTTCTGCTGATCTGTATGCTGTTTTCTGCTCGCTCCCTGCTGTTGTTGATACGTACAGATACATGCGGTACTCTAACACAATAAGGACCCTCATCTGCTATTCTCAAGGTGTTTCCTGTGATTTCCACTGAGTAATTTCTGCATCGCGTGCTGCGTCCTTCGGTGCTTTAGACAGCCGTTCCCATGCATCTCCTTCCTCACACTTGCAGCTAGGAGGGCGCGTCTAGCAAAAAAACCTCCCTCTGTGAAGTGCTTGTGTGAACAGTAAGTGTGGAAAAAGACTGGAGTGGATCGTCCAGACTTTCTCCTTAGGATCTTTGATGTTGATGTGTGAAGGCAGTTTAATTACACTATTAACTGTAATAATGATTCAGGCCAAGTCTCTTTGAAAATACAACCAAAAACTTAGATATTTATGGAAAAGTAGGAAATAATCATTCAGCTGTTTTCTATTCAAGAGATTGCTGATGTCTAATTTAATAATAACCATAAATGATTATATAGACATGTTAAATTCAGGACATGAAAGGTTTTTTGTGTGTTTCTCCCCCCAAAAAAGTAAGTCTTAACTATAAAACTTCCTGTTGACATTGTCTTGAAAGTGTGTACTATTTCAGGAAAAATGCTGCTGCATGCAAACACTGGAAGCTGTAGCTCAACTGCTATGCTTTGAATGTAAGTACATTATTTCCTTTTGCTTAGCATAATGAATTTTTATAATTCATTAACTGTTTTCCTTGATGCACTGTTGACAGATTACAACAGTAATGTGCTTCTAACTGGAAACAGGGCTGTCAGGATGCAACATTACTCGAGAGAGACACATGTAACTGTTTATTCATTCAAAGGTATGTTGAATGATCGTACACATATTGATTATGCATTCAAAGTATGGAATTTCTGAGGCAGCGGGAGACAAGAATAGTGGCAACTGATATTAAACCGCATCCTTCCATCAGTCCATCTCTCATATGTCCTGTTTTTTTCTTTCTTTCTTTTTTTTTGATCGACCTGATAATATATAAAGAGTATCTTATCGGAGCCAACAGACAGCTTCACAAATGGGGCACCTACAGGGCCCAGCAGCACACTCCACGAGCTTTGAGAAATGGGAATGACCATGGCAGCTCGGAGACGCCAGTTGTGATCTAATGCAATGGCCGAGGGCTGGATTGTGTCTCACCACACACCTTGAGGGATGAAAAATACCCAGGTGCTCTACTTAAAACTAATAGACAGTGTCTCAAAGAAAAAAAAGGATGAGAAGAGGTTTGGATACCACACCATTAGAAAATGCTCCTCTCAATCTCTTTATCTTGTGCCATCAATATGGGGGTGACTGAAATAGCCTGTTTCTGACAGAGGCAGTTGAATGAAGGCCTTTCCATTTCAGTAGACTGATTAGTCAATCTCAGTATAATGTCTTTCCTCTAGGCTTTAGGATTAGCAACTCTTTCTGTGTGTCATGTACTCTTTTAAGAGGCTAAAGGCTTAAAGCATATGCTTTGAAAATGTGGTAACCGCTTCATTTATTGAGTAAAGTGCTTCTTCTTTTCCTCTCAAGTGACCCATTGACCCTCTTGAAGCAGTTCATTTCAGATTCCTTGACTTTCACATATTACTGCTAAAATGCAACAGTCAATACCCATCTTACATGTCATTATCAATTGGAAGAGATGATCTTTTGTGGCTGCGCAAATACCTAAAATAATGACATATGGCTCACATATTTCACTGCCTTTAGTCATTGTGCAACAAACGGAGGAAAATAAATTACTTGACTTTCTCCATGTCTCAAAAGTGGAGCATCACACTAAAGAAAAAAAGCCTAGATTTCACTGATTGCTTGCATTATTTATCAAATGAATCATTCAGCCTTTTGCTGCATTCATTCCAGTTAGATTTTTGTTTGAGGTTTATGTGTCTGACCAATATAGAAGATTGCATGTTCACTCTATGGAGTCACTTATATGAATTCAGCTATACTGCAGTATGCCACCACCCCCACACTCCCAGCAAAGGCAGTAAGTTTGGCTAGGCAGCAGGTACAGAGCTCCTGGAGGGGCTGTGTAAATGATTGGCCTCCATGCGTGACAGCATCACAACACTTGACCACGTGGATTCAAAATAGAGGGGAAGACCTCCTTCCTCCAACTTCATCTCTTAAAAAAAATCTTATCTTCTTCTAATTTGCCTCCTTATACTCTTTCCACTTACATGTACCTACCGGTATTTGAAAATACATGTGCTTTAAGTGCTGCCTTGCCCACTAATGTCGCGGTTTTCATATCAACAAAGTTGAAACATGCTTCTCATGTCCACATGAGTAATGGAGCGTGCCTCGCTCTTCCTTAAGATACCACAGCTACCAGCTTGGAGGAAATGGAGCTCTATACTTGGCATGTTCAGAGACTGACCTCTGCCCTCGCTTTGCAATCTTGAGCCACAAATGCCTCGTGGAGACATCCAAGGCTGCAGGAATTGTTATCAGCACAGAGATGGGTATGTTTTGATCTGGAAGCATCACTCAAGGCTTTTTGCTGTCTTTTTCAACCCGCTCTCTCCCTTTTTCCTCTTTTTTACTGACAGTCTTAAAGACACGCAAATACACTGCATGGCTGCCTGCAGGGGGCTGATGGAGAGAACAACAAAATCACTCTTACCCAAGTCTGTGTAATGCGATTTGCAGAACTGCTTTTGTCCGCCAAAGCACAGCTCAAACTGGGGCTCATTGGCTCTGCGTAAGGTGTGTCCGTTCTCAAGGGCGGCAAACGCATCACAAGTGTAGCGGTACGTGATGAAGCCGAAATTGTCCCTGGTCAAGAATAGAAAATGACACGTCAGAGTGTTGCCATGGGGTAACAATGACTCAACAGAGGGCTTTGTCTTCGATGACGATCATGCTATTTATATGCAAAAGAGAATCAATAAAGGTGTATCTTTGGGGCTCTGTGGGTGTAGAGGTAGATGAAACAGGAGACGCTATGAGACTGCAAAAGCTCTGTCTTTGTCACTTTCTCCAAAGTTCAGCAGTTACAGCAGAGAGATTTTGTCCAACACAATTAAGAGATTAGGAATGAGAAAGTAAACATCACCCAAGCACTCAATGCTAACGCCAGGCTTCTATAAAGATGCAAACCCGCATGCAGAGAAAATCCCGGGGCCTTACCCATCATCCCTCAAGTTCACTGCACATTCTTCAATTTCTCCGAAGACTTCAAAGCGGCGCTTCAACTCTGTCTGGGTGCAGTCGGACCTCAGTCGCCCCACGTACACCACCCGTCTCTCCTCCTGCTCGTTAAGAGGAAAGACAGAGCCGGTGCAAAGAGATTAAAAGGGGGAGGCTGTTTTTCCTTTTCCCCTCTCTTACTTCACCAGGCTCTAATGAATTGGTCTTGATCACTCCTGTGGATACCGCCGCTGACTTTGGGCACCAGTTTCCGTCCCTCTTCTCTTTCTGTCTGTCTGTTTGTGTTCCTTTGTGATTGGTTCAGCTTCCTTCTTCTTATCTGATGGAGTTGTAGTTTGGAAGTGCCTTCAATCTACCTTGACACTACAATTCCTCTTTCTCTCTGCAACTCATCAACCAGAGACAGAGTGATTTTTATCAAATGATGCCATGTCTTAAGTTTGGGGCTGCTTCTTCTTTTGTGAAGTCTAAAAATAAAGCTGTGTGATGATTTAGTTATAGATCAGAAGAGTCTGCCTCTCTCTCTCTCTTTTTTTTTTTTTAATCACAGCTTTGGAGTCACAATTCACAGAAAATTTGGTGGCTAAATGAGAGATCTGTTAATATTAAAGGAATATTTGTACCCACCAGAGAGGAAGCATTAAGAGCAGCACGATTGAGCCACAAGGCAGAAAAACATTGATTTCTATGAACCTCAGAGGACATGGGGGTCATGGTGGAATAATTTAGAAACAAACTGCACCAGGCTCCAATTATAGCTTTTGAGTAGTTAAATTGCATCTGCTAATCATATAATACAGTTGAGTCCTAGGGCTATACTGTATCACTACTATTATTTATTTATTCATTCATTTACTTGCTATTACTGGAACAAGCCCACTGAGGCTTTTAGTAATTCTGAATGCTGTCTTGAGAATAGCAGCAACATATATGTAAATCAGTTGCCTGGTGCTCAACTCAAAGTTCACCTTTGCCCATTTGGCTTGTAGCTGAAAACAAGACAAATTAACTACAGATTACTGTAAAGCTTTTTCCACCCTGTTTCATGCTTACATGCTGTTTATGACTAAAAAAAGTATTTGCTGAATTAGGGGTTTTGTTGCTGACAGCTGATAAATAGGTGGTCTTTTCTTGATGGCACCCCGAGGGCTGCTTTTGTGTGTGTGAATGAGTGAAAGAATGAGGCAAAAACAGAGCGAGACAGACACATAGACACATTCACATCCCTGGCCTTCCAAACCTCATCTGACAGCTTGAGCTCAAGTGCTCATACTTGTTTGTCTTTCTGTCTCTGAAAATGCCTGCGTGCCGAGGCACGTTTGCATAACTGCATCATTTAATGTGTTCTTTATCAACGGGTGGGAGCAGCGATGCCCCACTGGAAACCTGAGTAAATTCCCACTGAGACAAGGAGAGTGGAGATAAGAGAGAAATACGAGATTCACTGAATCAGGGTGAATTGTGAAATGGAAACAAAAAAAAAGATTCAGAGGCCATTTCATTTTGTACCCTCTCCTTTTTCTAGCTCTGTTAGTTTCTATTTCCAACTATTTTAACATTTTACCCCTGTGGTGTGATTAATAAGAGTCGACAGCGTTTCCAGACGACAGAGATGTTAAAAATACACAACCCAGAGATTAAGAGGAAGGGCCTGTCGCCTGAATCATTCAGGAACTCACTTTGTATGTATTCTTTCAGCAAAGAGACACTCTGGCACATGGCACGAGGCTGGAGGCCGTCTCATCCTAAGTAATCTGTGTGTGTCTGTGGGAGGTTTCAGTGGGTTGTGCCACAGTGGTGATTACAAGTGGTCTTTTATCAGCGTTGATGCAGGAAGATGAAGTTAATTTAAAAGAGACAGAGGAAATGTGACTGCGGTTGTGTCATTTAACTCACTATTGCTTTTTGGCTTTGTTTCTCTCTCTGCTCGGCCCTTTCAAACTCCCGCTTCTCGTAATCCAGGCGGTACTCCTCCCTCTTCAGCCTCTCGTGCTGGTAGTCCTCATAGCTATCATACCTGTAGAGGAGAATACATGTAAGACATCAATCACTCTCCTCCCCCCAGCCCTTAAATGCACCGTTACTGTCGATGCTTATGAAGAACAATTGCCAGAATCCACCAAGGACTACTCCACTGATGGCTGAGAAGTTGGTTGCAAAGCAAAAGAGATGTACGCCTTAATAAGATGTCTTTTCACCACTGCTATGATTGCAAAGCCTGCAGGATAGGCCCGCGGGAGTGCCGGCAAGCAGCGCGGTCGGGGAGCCAGGCAGCTGCAACTGTCAGCACAACTTCACATGTCATTACTTTCTGCTTAGTTAGGGCTTCATCAAGAAGGAAAGTGCTACTTTCTCCCCCCACCCTAAACCAGTACAAGACGTGTCTGTTAAGTTTTCAACTGATGAGCGACTCTCAGGCTTGTCGGGTGTCATTAGGCACATGGGTGCCAAATCAGCTCGGAGCACTGAGATGGTGTCAGTCTGGGCCAGTACTTCTCTGCATATGAAATAGTCCCCCTCTGCAGTGGCTCATGGAAAGCTACAGATGCACCAAGTGGAATATGCGTCACTGTGAAGCTGGTGGCATCATGCGTGTGGCATGATGTACAGAAGTATGATTTTGTAATTCTTCATCCCTTCAACATTTTCTGAGTAGGGAAAATTTCCTCACTTACTGACCATGTTGCTCTGACCATCACAAAGCTTAACAAAATATTATTAGGCAGTTCCATGGATTTAACATTTGTCCTTACCTGAAGCATGCAACTAAACAAAGGTTAACAACGCATAATAATAGGAGGTTGAATAATTTATTTAAAACAATCACCTTGGCCTGCGGCTGAGAGGAGATCGAGACTGAGGGTGGGGGCTCTTGTGGGTTCTCGAGCGAAAAGTGTTCAAATCTGTGCTGTGACGAGACCTGAGGGAAAAACAAACAAGAATAAAAAGTGTTTCACGGAACTTTGGAATACCGTACATTTCTACAGTCGGGGAAAAAAAAAACCATTACATTATATGCTGCTGACTTCTTCAACATTCTGACACCTTGATTGATATTGTAATACCGCTGAGAACTGCTTTGATTTTACTGATACGCACGAGATGCAAAAAAGATTTGAAGAGTTATGAGTTAATTCCATGCAAACCTTTTCCTCGTCTAAATCATTACTACAATAAATGTGCATGGTTTATTACTCTTTTTATCTATTTTTTTCTTCTTTGACACACATGAGCTAGCTCATGCATGTATCTAATATCTATGTTCTATGAAGAAGTGGTCAATAGTTTAAGCCCTGGTGGCCTGGCTGTAGAGCATGTACCCCTGCACTCCTTGAACTTCTGATACTCAATTATTGAAGCGCTGCAGAAGAAGGAAGACCTGAATAATGGAAAGAGTGAAGTTTGGGAAGCTCAGTGAAGCAAAGGAATACCAGTTTAGAAAGATCGAGGATCATATGCTGTAAAACTTAAAACAAGGGACCGATGCTTTTCAGAATTATTTAGCTGAAATTCAGGCTTTTTTTTCTTGCATGACTCCCTTTTTACTTGGAAAATCAACCCCTGTTTTAGTGTTTTGGAAAAGCTTGTAGAAGTCAGATTTTCATCGAATGCCTTGAGACCATTACTCTATAATTTGAGAGCAAGTTGGTGAACAGAATAAAGCAATTCTACGGGCTCTGTGGAGTAAACTGACCTTTCAGTAATCATGCAAACAAAGTGAATCACTGGAGTGGAGTCCTACACTGTGGAGCGTTCAATGAACCTCTACTGACACACTGAATTTATTCACACCATTCTCAGTAACCAGTGTCTGCTTCTTTTCTTCTACCCAAAAAAAAAAAAAAAAACCCAACACAAACTCCCTCGGCTTTGATCAAAGGGAAGCATGGGATATGTAGTTCTCACAGAGGGCTATGATGATAGGATTCTTTTTTGAGAGGGGTTTGGAGACTACATTCCCACAGACTAAATATGGCTTTCATCTCTAGGGATGTAAAAGAGGAGAGTTTGCCACTCAGTAAAAACAACAGCTGCCGCTTAAAACAATATCCCCAGCATCAAACATGATAAAATAAATAAATAAATAAAATGAAAAACGGAAGCATTGCATGCAAGGGAGTGAGTGAGGCAGGAGTTTTAGAGAGACACTCAAATGAAACTCCCTGCCTAGAGATGAAAACTCATACTGTTCATAAGTCCAGTGCCTCTGGCACCTTTCATGTTCTGTTTTTCTTCTTTTTTCTTTTTTGTTCATCTTTTGTTGGTTTAGGGAGACCGTACCTTTGAGCTAATTCTTTTCCCCACTGTCAGATCAGATCTAAGTGGTGGTATGGATTAATTTGGTTAATAAAACAACTGCAGACAATATGGTTAAAAATCCATTCTGAGAAATAATAGCAGGGGGTCAAATACTGATGTTAAAAGTTTTTATGGACTCTCAGAACTTGTTGAGATGTCGGACCAAGTTATAAATCCGTAGTGGGGTGTGAATGTGTCGAAACAGCATAGATTTCCATGCAAGACTGTGCAAAATGTTTGAAAGGTGTGAAGGGAGGAGGTTTGTGATGCAATGCAAGCACCCAACGTTAAGTTTAGAAGGACTGTAAATCCTGTTTAAGAGTCTTCAAGATCTACCCTGTCTCACACTAGCTCTGATGACGGATCAGGTCTGTGTTACACTCCTAAACTGGACCCCCTGCCAAGCTCTGTTTAAAATGCATCTTTGGGGAGAAGCCAAGGTGCAGGTATGTGTGTGTGTGTTTTTTTTAATTTTTTTATTTGTGGGCATTGCAAAAATCAGGAAAGCCACTTGTGTCAATGTAGGGTCCCCACAAAGGGGGGGAAAGAAGGATGTTTGCATGAGCTAGATGAAAAGACATAACTTACCAGGGGGAGGGGCGTCTGTCAGGTGAGCTGGACAGAGAGCGCCTGCGGTATCGTGATGAAGAGCTGCGGGAGCCAGAGTGGGAACGAGAACGGGAGCGAGACCCGCTGCTGGTCCAGCAAAAAGGCCTGCTGGGTGACAGGAGAAGGGAGGAAGGTGGGGAGACGGAGCCTCGTGAGAGGGAGCAGCTGGATGGTGGAGAACTGGAGGGAGAGCAGGGAGAGCAGTCAAAGAGTAGGTCCAGAGGGGTGCCCTCCCATGGATAGATGAAGCGGCTCTCACGACCTTCCCCCAGCTCTAGCTCATCATGGAAGGGTAGAAACCCTGGGTGCAAGTAGCTGGAGCCAGGCAGCCTCTGGGAGTAATTGTCATTATCTTTCTCCTTGAGGGACTGAGGGGCTGTAGTCTTGTTTGGTTTGCCACTTGTTTCTCTCTCCTGGCCATCCTGGGTATAGAGGGCTTGTAGTGGGTAGCCAAAGTGCTTGTTGAGTTCTGCTCTGATTTCCTGGTCGCACAACTGCTTTCGGCTGGTGGCAGAAATTTGTTGTTGGTCCCTAACAGTAGTGGTCCCTTCTGCGGGGATCTGAGTGGTTTGTGTAAGGGTCTGCTCTCCTAAACCCCTGACACGGCTTGATTCTCTGTCAACAGAGACAAAATTCTCCTGCTTAGCCAAAGGGCCAGGTGAAGGTGATAATGGAGAAGAAAATGATGAAGAGGATGTTGGCATGGCTGAGTCCTTACATTCAACATGCCCATTCTCCACTTTGCCAGCACTCGGTAAGGGAGCAGCAGTTGCACCTGGGGTGAATGTCATTTCCACAGCTGTAGTCATAGTAACAGTGGCTGTACCCCCATCCTTCTTAGTACAAGCTGATGCCTGGCAATAGTCATGGTCACTGTGGCCACGGGAAGTGGCCCTCTTATTGTTGCCAGAGCTGCAATGCTCCTTAAGGCAGCCCCCCACTGCATGTTGAGTGACGGCATAAGGGAGGTTGCTGGATGCTTTGCTCAGCTGTGCATAAAGCTCAGTCTGTTCAGGACCCTTCCTAGCGGGGCCCCCGGCTGAGGCACCTGGGGCCGGGGCCAGAGCGCTGGCGCCCAACTCACTCAGCCTGGCTCTTTTGCATGTCAAGGCTGAGGAGGAACATGAGGACAACTTGGTTTTGAGAGATGCTTTGAAAGGATTCTCTTGACTGGCTTTGTGTGGGGGCGTGGTAGGTGGTGTCAGACCTGCATGGGGAGGAAGAGACAGAGGTTGGGTGAGAGCAGTAAAAGGAAAATAGAATCATAATGCAGCCCTCCCCCGAGCGTCCCCCTTTCCCTTCTCCCCTCTGTCATCTATAAACTCCCAGGTCAGTTTATGGAGAGTGGACACAGATACATGCCTGATTAAAATATTCACTTTCACTTGGCCTAATCCTATTTTATTGCAATCTTGACAGATTAATGTAATGCTTGGTGTAACTTAATATAGCTGTGCTGTAATATGGATGACTTGCCATTCTCCTCTTCTCTGACCTTGAAAAGATCAATTTTAAAGGGAAAAAAACAATACAGAACCCTGCAGGGGATGATGTTAATACATTTAACAGGGAAAAAATAAATAAATAAAAAAAAGAAGTAAATGTAACATATCTCTGCTTTCCTCACACAGATATCTGTCCAGGATAAGAGCTAGTTCTAGAGGCCGTTTTCACCGATCTAAACGTGCAATAACTAACATGCTTTTGTTGGTGTTTTAAGATTATGCAGCAATCTTTTGTATTTTCTGTGCAACACTGTCAGAGAACAACGAACGTCACTAAGTCTTTATGTTCATTTTGGCATGCCTGCTGATGTTACCGTGGCAAGATGTCGACTATGTCAAGGAAGCATGGGAAGAACTGGTGATTGGGTTGACATTCTTCTCAGATGGCATGTCCCTACCGCTTGTGCCCCCCATCCCTCCATCTCTTCCCTTGCCTCCTACAGATTTATAACCAGACAGATGGCAGTTATATGGGAAGTCCTGAGATGAGCCCACTTTATAGCATTGTTAATGCACTCACACAAACAGCCGCCACCATTACTCTCATTCTCCCTTCTCTCCTCTTCTTCGGTCTCCTTCTTTCTTTAGTTTAGCCTTGTGTTCTACTCCTTTCTTTGTCTGCTATCTTCCCTGGATCAATCTCCATCTCCCCCTTTCTGTCACTCTTCATCTTTCCCCGTTTCTTTCTCACACAGAACAAATGTGCCCACACACAGAGGATCGCTTGTCACTAACAGTCTCTCACTGGAGTCAAGCTCAGACACTTTGAAACACCTACGCTCTCCCCTCTTCTTTGCCATTCTTATAATGCACATCATTCTTCCCTTGCCAGCGAATTGCACCAAATGACAGCTATTAGTATCAAATCCTGTGTTAGAATATGCACCAGAGAGACAGCTTGGCAAAGAGAGCGCGGGAGCCTGACATATAAACGTGTATGTTTCTGAAATAACCTGCTTGTGTTTGGGATCCATGGGCCAAAGGAGAATCAACATACTTTTTTATCCAGATGTGGTTGTAAGTTGGACTGCAAGCCCCCAGCCCTCCCCCCCCCCCCCCCTATCTTTCT
>JAOXYM010000005.1:7763022-7802625 GCA_028567055.1 Leptatherina wallacei | reverse complement strand
CATTATGCCAATTAAAAAAGGAGACAGGAGAAGGGGAGAGTGGATGTTAGACAATGCCTGAAAAACTTCTGTTTCACCAATGAAGCGCCATCTGTCCAAAACAATTTGCGCATGGGATCATAAACTAGGAGCCATTAGCAGTGGGGGTGAAATAAATCAGAGTTAGATAAATATGTGCCTCTCAGTCAAACTTGCTACTGATGGATGATATGCAGACACAAACAACTAATCATGCAGACGCTGGCAAGAAAACGATGGAACAAGTAAGCACGGCAGAGAGAAACAGGAGGGTTTTATAATCTTTTCTCTCTCTCTCTCTCTCTCTCTCTCTCTCTCTCTCTCTTTTCGTCCAGCTGTAAATCGCGAGGAGACCACAGAGCGAATAACAACTCCAGGCTTAAAGAGTTGATCCGACAGTAAGCTATGCAAATAGCAACACACCGACCACCTCTGTGTCATGAGATACAGTAATTAAAGACAACACAGCAGCACAGGGTAAATCTATTAGCTTGGCAGAGATTAGGCCTGAACAGTCATATCCCAAAGGGGCCTCACTGCCTTTTGTAGCCTTTATCACACCTCTCTGAGAAGGGTCAAGCAAACATATAGGCATTGCTTTTATTTGCAATTAGAAAAAAAATGGCAAGGTACAAAGTTTACAGTCAAATATATATTTCTTTCTAACAATAACAGCCACTACAACTCATTACAAAGGTTAAAGTTCAGCTGCTCACTCAACATACCTCCATTTCACTATCAGTAATGCACCCATTATCCCTTTTGTGATGGAATGTTACTCTAAATCAGCAAAAAGGACATGCAGCAGCTTACCCCCTGCACTTTCTGGGATCTATATCCATCAATCTCATACAGCATGAGCCTCCAAAGCTAATCTCTAACTACAAATGGGGCTCAGTAACCCAGAGCTTTCTGGACTGATGACTTTCTTGCTAATATTCAATCTTAAATTTGCCCAGGCTGGAGAAGTCAACTGAAAGGCTTTATTTGACCATGCTTGTAAAATGGACGTGGTGGAACAGAGCGAACACGCAGATTTGGCCACAGGTCAATAGACTCACCCACGTGCAGTAAAACAAGAGGAAATATTAACTGTGCTTAAGTGCTCTGGAGCTTAAGGCGCACTGCTCTTTCCCCTCTTTAGGACCAACAGGCATTCCATTTGACCCTGAAGCTTATCTACACATGAAGGTTAAACAACACTTTAGCCAAAGTCAGAAGGACAGAAGGATACCTGTCAAGGTTTGAATTTCTATCCCCCACAAACGGAGGGTGCCAGGGAGAGACATGAGCTAGAACAAGGATCATATCCCCCTCTTGGTAAATGAATACCCAAAAGGGCCAATGAGAGGCCAAAGGGCAGTCATTTCATTCTTACTGATCTACGATGATTAATCTAAAAGAAATGTGTGGTAATTGTTCATATAATTTATGCTGAAAGACCAGAAATCTCCTCACTTTTGTCTCATAATGACTTTTTGCACAAAGCATTCTTCTAATTGATTACAACCCAACAATACAAATTCTGCATCACCGATACTGTGAATGATGCAGAGATGTCCTCACACTGGCACATTACACTGGAAATCACTTCCAAGTCAACGGATTAAACTGTCTACATGAGAAGAGACTTCAGGACAGGAAGGCACAGATCATCATGGCTTAACTGAATTAGAAAGTTTAACCAATTAAGGCAATACCACTGCAATTTCAATTTCCCTGTGATGTGAGGGAGCAAGGTAAGCTGTCGGTCAGAGAGCATTAGCATCTGATAGAAAAAAAGGCATATTAACTCTTATGTTAAACCCCGAAGAGATTGGAGAGACTAATCAATACTCCAACACATAAAAGCGCCTTCACCTTAAACTCTGAACTGTGGCGGAGTGATCAAGATTTAAAAAAAATTCTGCATTAACCAGGAACAAGCAACAACACCCAAGGAATCAGTGTTATTAGGGGTTTGTGTGATAACAAAATATATTAGAGATGATCAGAAAAGTGTGCTCACCTGGGGTTCCAGCAATCTCCACACTTAATGTGCGTTCAATGGTGTTGTTCTCAAACGGTGATCCCTTGTGGTCACTGGAAGACAAAAAAAAGGCAAAATCTTACTTGTCAGGTAGAAGATTTTAAAAGCTTTTGTGATACAAGAAATGGAAATGAGTCACAAAAATGCCTCCATTTGGATTTTAGTCTGTATAGTTTTCTTTGGCTTTGTCTTTTGCTGTACTTTGTTGTTGCTTTTTGCCTAGAATAATGTGGAAAAACTTCTCACACTTACTTTGGAGACTCTGGGGTCAAAGGAAGTGGCAAGGTGGTTGGTTTGGCTGCAGAACACAAAGGAGCATGGGTAATTATTGACCTAAGTATGACACTCATGGCAGAAGAGAAAAGGTCCACATTCTGCAACAATTATACTTAAATTTGCTCAACAAATACAATTATTTCTACAAAAAAAAAAACACCCATTCCTAGTTAGAATGTTGTTCTATTGACACTACTATACAATAGATATTTTTCAAATTGACCCCATTTTAACAATTTACTCTCTTTGGATTTACTGTTTACTCTGTGAGGCAGGATGGAGTGATGGTTTAAGAGGTGTCTAGACACAGAGAGACTGTGCTCAAGACAACATACAGATCATAATGGAATAAAAACATACAGAGACAATGCCACAAACAAGACATATGACAGTGGGTGAGCCCCTCGCTAGACAATAAAGTCATATCGCATGCACCATCAGCAGAGGAGGGGAAAAAAAAGAAGGAAGAAAGGAGAGTCAAGGAAGCTTGTGCAGTTGCCCGAGGCTCTGGCCGACTTTGTGCTCCAGCTAAGAAAATGTGGCTTTGGTAGCACGATGCTAAAGAGCAGCACCCGGCATCTGAGCCCAAATGTACATGTTCAGCACACTCAGCTCAACCAGCCAAAAATGGTTTAAGGAATCAACTTTGTGAATGCAGGGTGTGTAAGTAGCAAGACAAGGCTCGCCCCTTTCCCCATCCCATCCCCTCCTTTTTTTTTCTTTTTCCTAAATTTCACTCTTTAATTTGGAAAAAACAAACCAAAAATCAAAACAAAAGAAATGCCTCCTGGACTAGCGAAAAGCATTGGCGAGCAGGCTTTCTGCAGTCATTGGTTTATGTCCTCAGAATGACTGTTAGATTCAAATTAGATTACGGGTTAGTTGTGAAATCAAACTCGGAAGTGGTTAGAGCAGGAGAAGGAGAAGAGAGAGCAGAGATAAGGCCAGTGGGGGGATGCAGTCATGATTACCTAACAACGGGTGGCCCTGGTCATCGGGGTGCTCGCTGAGTGCCTGCCTGTGTGGGTGCCCTTGCCCTTGTATGATGCAGGGAGGGGTGGGCTCTGCAATGCTAGTATCTGGGATGAGTGGGCTTGGTGGGCCCAGTGAGAGCACCGCTGCAGGGCTGCCCATGACATGGTCATCATCATCATCATCAACAACACCATCACCATCATCATCATCATCATGGTCAACATAGCCCCCCTGGTTTGGCCACACTAGGTCAAGTCCAAAGCCCATGTCTAGCTCTGGATCAAGCTGGCTGACCCAGCTCTCTAGGTCTAAGGTGAAAGGTGACAACAGGAGTCCTGAATCAGGCTCTTCAACCAGACTTTCTCCCTGGTTTCTATGATTGGTGGTCCGTCTGACCTCCTCCTCTTCCACCTTAGAAAAAACTTGGGCAGGACTCTTCGACCTCTTATTACCTGCTGATCTGCTCTTATTGCTTTGTAAAGGGGGGATTGTGGGTGGGGGTAGGTTGGCCCGGAACTGAGAGGGCCTCTGTTTGGAGGTGAGCAGCTGGCTAAGTAAAGGGTGCCCCGGCTTCTCGTCTCTTCTCTTTATTGTCACTGTGATGTGCCTATGTGGAGTGCGGCTGGCACCGCTGCTGTTACTACGGCCTTGCCTGCCAAAGCCCTCACTAGCCTGAGTGGCGCCTGCAGCCTCTCGGCAATGCTCACAGCTGTGACTCACCTCTCGGGGAGGGAGGGAATAAGAATGCATATACCTAATAAACCTAGCGGCGGCCAAGCGGCCCACATCGCCTGGCGGCCTTCCTTCTTCACTGGGCGGCCCGTGCTCCAGTTTGGGGCGGGCATGGCCGCAGGTGTAGGTTCTGTGGCCAACAGGGATAGAGGTACCCTCCGACTTCTCAACCCCGTCATCGTGCGTGCAACGCTGCCACTTCCCAGCCCCAAGACCAGCCATACTACACTCGCCTGCAGCCCGGCTCTCACCTCGCTGGTGATGCTGCTGCGGCGGTTGCTGCTGCTGCTGTTGTTGCTGTTGTTGTTGTTGAGATGGCACAGCTGACTTCTTCTTGGAGGTGGTGGTGGAAGAGGAGGAAGAGGTGGAGGACAGGGAGGAGAACGAGGAGGTGGATGACGAGGATGGCGACGAGGAGGAGGATGAGGCACCGAGACCCAGGCCGCTCTTGTCTCTGCTACTGGAACCTCCCCAGGCGCCCTTGGCTTCACTGGCTTTGGTGTGGAGTAGGATGTCATCGGTGGCCGTTAGGTATTTCAGCAGCTCAGTGCAAGGCCGCCTCACCGGGCGGTTCTGTTGGCTGGAGCCCCCTCTTGCTTTACCGTTCCAGGGGCTCTCCGTCTGTGCAAAACAGAAAAAGAGAGAGAGACATAATTGCTAAGTTTGCTTAAGATTAAAGTTTTGCCAGCTGTTGTTCGTACAGTATAACTGATCCAGTTGTGAGAAATGCCATGTACTCCGAGGCAAAAACATAAAGGTACAAAGAAACGGAGTCACAGAAAGGCTGAAAGAGTGACTCAAGCAAGCCAAAGCACAGTAGTCGCCCGAGTGTCTGGGAGGCGATGGTGGGAGTGCCGTCCGCCCATCATCTTAATTGCGTGGCCCCCTGAGCACCACCGCACCACTCTGTACGCGCACCGTGTCCTCCGGGAGTCCTCATTCGCTCTGCTCCAGAAATATATGACTCAAAGGCACGGTATGAAAATAGACTTGGCGAGGAAGGTTGACGCACTGAATGTGCATTGCACGCAGAGCAAAACACAAATCTGTCTGTGTTGTGTTTAACACACAATATGAACAGATACAGATGCTTTTCACATTTAGCAGATTTTAAGCCTTCAGTAAAGCAGAACGAATGAAGATTTCAGACATTTTTGCCAAGCAAGAGCAAACAAGCCCTTCAGTAATGTTGTATATGGCAGTGTAAATAAATATTGCATTCTGACACGAAAATGAAATCATAAAATCTACTAATTCACATTTAAAAACCAATGGTACTGACACCGACTGAAATTATGTCTTAATCAAACCCACCCCTATAGAAAATACTGTTTTCTTCAGCGCTTCTAATGAGAACATCAGGACTAATATTTTGATCTTGGTATCTTAAGACATCAATCTCAACCAAGAGCGATTTTTTTTTTCCTCAAACAGGCACTATACCAAGGCGTATAAGTGTTGGAGCTAATGAGACAACAGTGCCGATGCCTCGCCTGGAAAGCCCAACAGCAATCAGCCTGTTTTCATTACAAGACGGCCCCCTGGGATAGTAGACTGCTAAAGCAGAAGTCTAACATCTTCTGAAGGCGGCCACCAAAAAGAAAAAAGAAAAAAGTGACAAGAAGTGAAAGAGAGAAAGAGAGAGAGAGAGAGAGAGAGAGAGAGAGAGAGAGAGAGAGAGAGAGAGAGAGAGAGAGAAAACAAAACAGAGCAAGAGCAGAATGAGAAAGATAAATAAACAGAATGAAATAAGCAGCGAGGCAGTGCATGTACTCTGCGCGTGTGTCCCTACCTTGACGACGGCAGGTGGTGGTCTGATCCGGTGGTTGCTGCTGGCTGCATGGTTCTGTGCCTTGCCACCTGTGTATTGATTATAGCTGAGCTGGGAGTTTGCGGGTGCCAGAAGGAGCTTCTTCAGCTGCAAATGGACCCAAACAGAACCAGAAGGATAGGAGAAAGAGGGGAGAGGCACTTGGTTATGTAAATGAACATTTTCCATCAATTACACATCATATTCAAACTGACTGCTACTACAGGTTAAAAAAAATAAAATAAATAAAAATAAATCATTGATACACTAAGTCAGTTGAATGCAGCTTATAGGCATGTGCAGGTGCAGGTGTTTTTGTGTACACACAACCAGGCTTCTCTCATGTGATTGCATAAACACGTTCAGGCTTTTCGCTAAAGGTCATTTGGAAAGAAACCGGCATGGAATAAAATGGACTATAACATAAAATAACATAACATTTTAGGTCAAAGTATTAAAGCTAGAAAAATGCTCAGACTGTATGGTCATGAGTACAAGTCTGTTTTTTTTTTTGTTTTTGCCAAAAGATGATTGGAGGTGCACTGGGATCAGTTGAGACCCGCTGAGAACAAATAAGATGGGATGCATTTCAGTTTCCCTCTTATTTTCATGATGTAGCTGCTTTATTTCCAGGGCT
The DNA here is from genome assembly GCA_028567055.1 of Leptatherina wallacei. Taxonomy (NCBI): domain Eukaryota; kingdom Metazoa; phylum Chordata; class Actinopteri; order Atheriniformes; family Atherinidae; genus Leptatherina; species Leptatherina wallacei. The sequence goes on along the minus strand of JAOXYM010000005.1, from coordinate 7,796,148 downwards.
GTGGTAATGTGTCAACAGCAGTTGGCCCCACCACAGTATTCACATCATTGAAATGCTACCACAATAGCAGTGTTATGTAATTAGCACAGAGAAGCAAGCACTCTTGTCCCTTCTCCGTTCTTGCATCTGCATCTCTACTTGCGCTTCCTGCACATACAGCGTGGCAACACACAGTGGCAAATATGAAGCATAACTTGGGCAGAACCAACAAATGACCACTTTTGGTGCTAAACTGTGCAAAGCCTTTGCTTTGAGCTAGCAAAAAACCCCAACAATGTGTACATGTTTAGACAATATGTCAGGGGAGGAACTTGTGTTAAGAAATAAATGGTGGAGGAGCTGTTGGTGTTACCAAAGAAGGCTCCTCGGGCTCTGGGGTGCGCGGTGAGCCTTCAGGAGAGGAGGGACAGCTCCGGTCACTGGCATTGGTCACGTCCCCATCTGCCAGGGCCTCAAACGAAGGCAATCCGTCCTCATCCACCGGGATGCTGTCCAGGGTCTCTGTGAGCACTGCCAGCAAGTTGGCCTCATTTTCTTCATCTATCTTCTTAGGAGGGGGAAAAGGAGGAAGACAAGAAAAATAGGGCATTTTAGTTAAGAGAAAAGCATTTATTTTTCATTAAAGAGGAGTAAAAGTGGTTTCTGGGTACATGAAACCTTTTATTGTTAATAGAGGAGTTTTTGCTCAATTTTCTTTTGCAATAGTAGAATTCAGACGATTCTGGCAGCCTTCAGAAAAACCAAATTCTCCTCACGTGCATATGAGTCAAACCTGTCACTCATATTTTAAGCATGCAGCTTACTGGACCAAAATAACATCACCAACAAGAAACCCATTACCAGGACTGACAAGTAGCAAGGATCAACTTGGTTGGAGCGGGTTGGAGTATGGGGGGGTGTCAGGGAGTTGAAGGCAACAATGGACAGAAGTTGTCGCTTCTCTCTCTTCACCCACAAAGTCCTGAGACAAATGGCTTGCTGGCAAGATGTTTGCAAGCAATCCCCAGATAAGGAGAATTAGAAGCAGCAAACAATAAATAAATCTGATATATTTAAAATTTCGTTTTCACAACTGATATTCAGGACGAGAAGTTGCAGTCACAATTTCATTACAAATAAAGCTTATTCTTGCCACTCAGCTCCACTCTGATGTACCAGAAGAGCTGCGTGCTTGCTGCAGCTGGCTGTTTAATGGTTGGGATTTTAACTGACTGTGTGATACAAAGAGCAATGAATATACAGAGACAGATATCCAGGGAGAGATGAGCCGGGAGGTTATGGAGGATAATAGCTGTGCATGTGTGTAGTGAGAAAAAACAAGAAAAGAGAATGTATGATATAGATAGGTATTAAGAGTGAGATCAGCACAGCACACAGAAGGGTGTGTGTGTGTTTGCAGGTGTGCATGGTTGTGTCTTTTTGCATTGACTACTGACAACAGGAAGTGCAAGTTCCAGGGGCATAAAAGCCCAGGGGACTTCAAGACAGCGGAAAGATAAACAGTATTTTCACCCTGAGATGCTCTGTGGCCAGTCCAACAGGAACAAATCCCTTTATGCACGCGGCAGAATTATAATCACGCGGTGACGGCGTGTGGCCATCATTATGCCATGGAATAGGGGACCAACATCTCAGATACCAGCTCTTTACCACAGACTACTCACAATCCCACATGCACACCCAATTTTTTTCTGTCTTTCCCACTGGTTTTACACAATTACAGACCCACCATGGCTTGCTTCCCCCCCCCCCGAATAGCTTTGGATTTACAAATTAGATAGGAGCCATTTTAATGCTTTCCCCTTCCAATTTTCATTTATAGATGACACAGATATCTTCCGCGATTCAGTTAGCTAGCTAACAGTGAGGAAAATGTTAATCTGATGCCTACTGAGTAGATTTTCTCCTAACAACATAAACACTCAGTCATTATTAAAAAATGATAAAGAGGACATATTTCACAGAGATAACATGATGTAGACTGGGGCCATGCTGCATTGGCAAGCAAATGCCTTGCAGGAAATTGCTCTGTATGAGGTGGCATGCTGTTTAATTACTTGCAAGAAGCTTCAAAATCCACTGTGCTGGAACCTAGTGCTATTCAAAGACTCACCATTTCCCAGCTTCCCAAATCATTACCTGAGCACTAAGCAGGTTGGTATTAACTGCAGATAAATCTGGAGCCTTGGCTTAGCCCAAGCATACATCCTGGTATGAAAAATTGAAATTTGGAATCATTTTAGATTATCACAAATGAGTCTTTAATGAGCCCGCCATCTGTTTAGGTCCATGCTCATCAACTATCCAATCAACATTGTATTTAGGTGCAGCTTTATCCACCTCTCCCATCCTCCTTAAACCTATAAATCTACATTCGGTAGAAATTGCAGCCTATGCCTCTGTGTGATGATAGTAACAGTAAAAACTGGGTTGTGCAAGCGTCATTATATTACGGTTTAGAAAGGATTTCAATACTGTTTCGAAAAAAAGGGGAAAAAAAGGGAAAAAAACTCAACCAATTGGCAAGCTCCCACAGTCACTCTGTATCCCCAAAGATAACTCAGAAGGGACACTCATATTCTGTGAGAGACACTTGTAAAACCCTAAGTCGTGACGGTCAGGCAGCAACCGCTGCTGTGGCTCTAGTGCAGGCACTCATAGGCCAAGTGGGGATTTGAGAAACTGGGGTAAAGAGCAAACCTCAGTGATCGTTTCTACCCAGGAGAGAAAATGATCTAATAGCTCTGTCCAGGAGGGCCAGCTTTTCCATACCAGCTTAGGGAACACACTGTACAGAGTTTCTGTACCAAAGTCAATCTACTCCCAATAACTCACTTGCCTCTTGTATATTTGTAAACAAAATCACTGTGTGGGTGAACGTCAGGAACTATGGCACCCAAAGGGCTGAATAACCTGGCAACCTGCTGACGGCCATGTCCACTCATATTGATTACTACAGCAGCTGCTGAGAGGAAAAGAGGACAGGAAGAACAAAGAGAGGAGAGAAAAATTGTCTCGGTGGAAGCACTTTCCCGGCCATCCCGCTTAATGGACCTCACAGAATTAAAGAGATCTTAACAATCCTGGGCTAATTGTGGGATCACTATATATTAACCCCGCTCCAATTCTAAAGGGTGCCATTTTGCAGCAGTTTTATTCCAAATGCCTCAATTAGCCATAAAACACGCTGGCAAGAGCTGGCAGAGCTCCCCCCCCTCCTTCACCCAAGTTTCCCCACATCAGAGAAAGGAAAGCCAGTCCCAGTTGTTCATTATTAGGTGAGGCCCTTTTGTTATCAGCCAGGCAGTCTTTGAGATTGTCCTTGCCTTTTACTCTTTTATTGGGTTGTACAGCACAGCATTGTGTTCTAGAAGATACTATTCACAGAGCTGATAACAGAAGGTGAAGGTGATGTTTTAAACAAACACTCACCCCTGAACAGTGAGGCCAATAGCCATATTAGATCTACTAATTGTATCTTGAGGATTTCAAGCTCTTGAGAAAAATTTCCAGGGATCAAATTTGAACAAGATTCTTGTTAAGAAATGCATCCTTTACATGTTAAAAGGAACTAACTGTGTTATTAAAGTGCAAGAATGACGTGTCTGATCCTTGGATACCAACAAGGTAAAGTTTTAGTCCTGTCATCATGTCCTGTTATGGTGAGAAGCAGGTCATGCAATAAACAGACAGGATGAGGGAACTTAAAGTATTGCTTATTGAATGGGCCATCTGGTATGTAAAGCACTGTTTTTTTTCGCTCAATGTGTCTTTTAGCACATTTTCCACAAAATTGTAAGGCAGTGTTAAACCAGCGACTTGAAAATGACTTTTCTCTGTGTCATCTAAATAATCATATTTTCTCCATTGCTCTTTGCTCTTTCAGATTTCAAAGGCATTCCTTCGTATGAGGTTCAGCAGCTCTCCAGACCTTCTGATAATGGGTCAATCAGGAATCATGGAGGCGTCATATGCATGCATCGCAAGTGGGGTGTTGGTATCAAGTCATCACATCTTGACTCTGCCAAGAAAAGCAGCCTCGGATTTGATAAACAAATAATGTCATTCTGTGTTATTACCCCCAGCCCCCAGATTTCAAAGGAAATAAATCAAAGTCAGCCTTGCCGTTAAGGCGTTAGTCAGGCCTGACACGTCGGCCGGTCACACAGGCACAACATATGGCGGCAGGGAAGGAGGGAGGAGATGGAGGTAGGGAGGGTGAGGTACGGTGCGATGCACGACGGAGAGACAAATCATGGCAGCCGCCAGAGACGTCTGGTCATTTAGCATGAGCTTACTGAGATGGAGAGAGGGTGATTATGGCCTATACAGAGCAATGAAACCATACATAACACTGTTAAGTTCCTCCGTGTGCTTGCTTGTGTGTGTAGGTGTGTGTGTGTGTGTGTGCATGAGGCAGAGGTGGCACAGTCTGATGGTGTTCCAAATCATAAAACTAAATGTTAAAGCTCCATTGTGGTCAGGGCTTTGAATGGCTCACATGATGTAGCAGCGAACTGAAGGCTCTCGTCATTTTCCATGTGACTACAGAGTCAATAGAGCGTCTCCTTATTCTGAAATAATTTCCAGAGCAAATGATCCAGTGGACTAGATTTACATGTTCTGGACACAACATTCACAGTTTAGGTGGCCTTTGGAGTGTGCTCATATTGACAGAACGGACATCCTGAATTGATTGTCAGCACTTGAGATTAAACATTCAGCATTTTCACATTTATAGGTTTGTACTTGGTTTAATACTTGGACCTGCACCACTATATATTTTACTTTTCAAATGCAGACAAAATTGTCCTATTTAAGCATCAGGAAGCAGTTAGTAGGGTACCCCATTAATTTTCCTCTATCTTGTGCATCAAGAAGAAGTTCAGTATTTACACAAAAATGGCAGCTGATTGTTTTGAACCTGGCTTCTATCTTTGTGAATTAAAACCAACGTGAAAGTGGTTTGGCCTGTCAGTGAGGACCTGGATACATGGGTGCAAAGAATTCCAGGGAACTTTTGAAACCTTTACAGTCCAATGAGATGATTTGACAGGGGTAAAGAGAGAGGAAAATGATGTGTGAGTGAGCCAAAAAGAGAAAGCGTACTGTTGTTACACTTGCTGATACAGGCCAGATTCAATTGAGCCACCTGCTCTAGGGATGTTGGCAGGGCCGTTTTATCTAGTTTTCTGTGAAGAAAAAAAAAATCTTTTAACCAGTAACCTTGCTGCGAAAGCTAACCACCTGAACTCTGTCACACATCTGCCGCGTTCTGCTGAGACTGTCACATGCCGTCACAAGCTGTTTCTGTCAAATTTTGAGTCAGAAATCATTCAGTTAGTTGTACAACTTAAGAGATTTGTACATTTCCAAGTGGCTTGAGAGACCATATTAAGATAACACTGTAAAATCCATGCACTCAACTATATAGTAACGCTTCCGTGCTATAAGAGAGCTATTCAGATGACTGATAAGATCACAGGAGGTTGAAGTGCGTCTTGGTGGAGCCTCCTCATCAACAGTCTTGCACCGAGCTGCTGTTGTTTTCCTTCTCCAGCCATTAAACAGATGGTCCAAGCATCCGTTTTCTAGCACCACCGAATCACATGCCACCATAATGACTGGACACTCACGCTTTTTGTTTTGGCAGCTACTTCCCAATCGGCTTGGCATGAGGAAACACTGATTGCTGTGATTGCTCTAACTGTGCCTTGACAGTCACAGCAGGAGAGGAAGAAAAACAGAGATTGGGATGCTCAAATAAGGAATATTCAGCTAGATGCAGGATCTGGATGAGGAATGGTGCTTCCCTCTGCTTTTATTCTCCTAATGGCATGCAAATAGCTATTTGCTTAAGTCGGCAGCTCTGAATATGCACTTCTAAGCAAGGGGCCTTTGAACCTACTGTTACACTGCTGATAATGTGTTGGAAGAGCAAGGGGAGGGGGGACAGCCTGAGCGCAGAGAGGGACAGAAAAAAGGAGCGCACAGGCTGTTTCCGCTGTCCATCTTGCTGCCACATTTCCTGGCTGGAATGTAAGTCTGTCATCAGCAGTCAAGTGTAGCTATCCATAAAACAATTACACACACACAGAGAAAGGCCGGTCACTTTGGTTCTGACATTTACATAGATCTGCGGCGAGAGCAGAATTGACCAGAATTCTTGTTATTATCTGCTGCTGTACCACTTCTACACACTGACATACACTCACACACAGACACCTGCACGATGCAGCTCCTGACCTTTCGGGCCCTGCCAAGCCCATCGAGGGTTTGTGGCGTTTCATTTGTCAAAGTAATATCTTCCTTGGAACTGTGCCAAAGCAAGGAGAGCCAGGATAGAGTGGACCAGATATAATGGTCTACAGTGTTTGAAACAATAGACACATAAAGGTGTCTTTCTGTATCGCTGTCCTTTATGTGCACTGGTTTGTATATATGACAGGGAAACAAATAATACAAATTTATGGTGATGGACATAGCAAAATCTTTTGGGTGGAAATGCAGTCCATTAGATTCTGCAGCAAAATAAAGGGTCATCCTATTCAATTTGCACTCATTGCCATACATGGTGCGACAGGGAAACAACTGAAAGAAAATGATTTTATCGAGACCTCACAGGCTTCACCACTTATCCATTGCATGAAGGCAACTCTCTGATTACTAAGTTAACCCATTACTTCCGTGTGAGAGTGGGTGTCTTCTTGTTTCTAGGTGGGGAAAAGCCTCTGCAGTGTGTGTGTGTGTGTGTGTTTCTTATCCATGTCATGACTCTGTGAGGATTTTATCATAACTTTTTATTTTTTTCTTGCACATCTTCAAGTGCCATATGTTTATGAGATGCTCATGAGATAGCTTTGGCTGAACACGGAGGACTTCACAAGCATTTTGTGCGAATGGTAACGATGTGGAGGTGCACATATCTTTACAAGCAAGAAAATGAAAAACACATCAAAGAAACTGTATACGTAAGTCGATACAATCCCTGCTCGTCGACATGAGGCAGGGATACGATGAGAAAGGATGAGGGGGGCATGAAAGCTCTTCGAGTCTTTCTTTATAGCAGCAACATTGAATGTTGAGCTGAATTCCTTCGTAATCTTGAATCTATTCTCTGTGGAATACTGATATGTTGCCTTTAGTATGGATAGGCTTTTACAGCTTACATCTAGCTGAGTGTACCCACCACACTACCAGCCTCCGCAACGTCTGCCAAATGCACAATGATCGGTGGTTGTTGACCACTTAAATGGCAGGCCTCAAACACTCAAAATCCTTTCTGAACATGAAGTTATTACACAACAAAGTCTGCTGCAATGTGAAAAGGGGTTTGGTAACCTGAGAATCGCCTCAAAATGGTTCTCTGCAAAGAGCTGATCAACAGGCAGACAATTAGAGCTGTTGACTTCCTGAGGTCAACAACATTGTCATGGTGGACACATGAAGCAGATTTATCGCAGACAGGCTACTCGACAGATTTACAATGCACATATTTTATCATTCTGCCAGAAAAAAAAATGATGTTTTGTTTGCATTTCTGTCAAGTGCTCATATGTTTTAAACATCATTTTGAACTAGTTACTTGAAAGACTACTAGCTGTCTGCGACACCAGGCTTCCTTTGAGACTGGGTTTTCCTGTGCTGTAACTATTTAAAAACACAATTTTCATACATTAACTATTTCCCCCTCCCCAAGTTAATGCAATGCTTTTTATCTGCAGAGACAAAATGTCTGTAAAAGCTTTCACTTTAGACTCGGGAGCTACTGATTGGGCAGCAAGTGAGTCACCCAAGCATCAAATCACTCATGCATCAGCAGAGCCTAAGAGAGCCTCTTGAACTATTTGAGGCCTGTGCAGACTTAAATGCTTGAGGGGGGGTAAGCTGGAGCTTTAGACATGCAGTGCACATCATAAAGTTTAGTTAGAATAGGGAGGTTTTTTTTTCTGCCTTGGTGACAAAGCTCAAACTTTGTCTCAACCAGGAGAAACTGGTCTTTCACATGCACAACACAAGACTGAATTACGGAAGCCAAAGGTTTTCACATCAATTTGAAGGGATCTGAAAGTTAAAACATAAGAAGATGATATTAAGAAATTTAGAGATGCTTTTTCTGTATAATTTTTCAATTTGGCATCCAATCATACCCATCAGTTATGGACAAAGAGTCCAACCCTGCCCCAAACTGCCTCTAAAATTAACTTGCTCTAAAATTCCTTCCAACTCCTGTTTTAATGATAAATCCCTACATTAGAAGATAAATTATTTATGAAAGACTTCATTTTCATAATTTTGAATCAATTCAATGAAAAAGTATTTTTGGAAGCTGTATTATAAACTGACAGACACAGGCAGGCCAGAAAAGACTGGCCAAGGCTACCACCTTTACTGGGAATGCTGGCATGGAACTACAGACACCTGGGATTGCTCAGCTTCTGCTGGAGAGGGAAAGCGAACTATCCTCCAAGACTGACAATGCTCCATCATGAATCATGGCACGTACTGACCAAAAGCTTCTCTCCACTCTCACACTGTTTAATTTTTCTGGTCTGTTATTCAGACTGTTTCTAGCAATTAACTATTTCTTTCAAAGTTCTTTGTGCATCTCCTCCAGTCACTGTTTTATCATTTCATTTCATCTCTTATTTACACCACCCTACACCTCCTGCTTCTTTTCTTTGCAGAAGGAGAGGAATGTAAAAAGATTCTGGGAATCGTGAATGTGCCGCCCTCCCACTCTTAAGAGTGCTCTATTAAATAATACAAGTGAAGTTGGTCTTATCACGAAGCATCATTGAAACATGTTACTGTGTGTTTGAGAGCATGAGCCTGAGGAGTGGGGGTGGATTATTGGCTTAGTGTTTTGGCCAGGTTAGTGAAAGTAAGTGAAAAAGGCCTGAAAGGCTCTTAGTGAAGATTACCCCAGGTACTAAAAATAGTCATTTTGACCCAAAATGCACACAAAACTGAAAGTGATGAAAATGTTGTGTCTGGCCAGAGAAGACTTCTATCTGATCTTTGAATGGAGTGTGTCTTAGTTATACAAAGACACACACTTATGCACACATCCGTGGCTCCGGTGTGATGACAGAGATGGGTATCCATGGTGGGATGTGGGATCAGCTGGGGCCGCAGCACCAAACCATGCCTCAATCAGCAGCAGATGCCCACTGAGACTATGCTTTGAGTGTGTGTGTGTGTGTTTGGGTGTGTGTGACAGAGCTAGACAGGCAGCCAAGCAGCTACCACCAGACCAAAAGATGTTCCCTTGCGCTTTTTCCATGCATTCCCTGAGGGGACTTTTTCCCCCCTTTTTTCTTTTTCTTTTTTTTTGCCTCATCCACCCCGCTGCTTACTATACTTCTTTTCCCCTTCTTCCTCCCAGCCATTTTTTCCAGAAGCGACTGTTGTAGGCCAGAATATATTTGTTTAGCCACTGATACTCCAACTTTCCATCAGCCAAGAACAAATGCTTTGCCTTGGGAGTGAGAAGACAGAGGGAAGGGGGGCAGGGGGAGCCCACAGTGCGTTGAGAGCTCTTGTTGTGGAGAGGATCTGACAGACGCTCCAAGATGACACAGGCTTGGACAGCCGATGTCTGCATCTCTCTACTATACATCTGCGCCTATTTGTCTACACTCCCTTTCATTTTCGTATCTTGAAGCAGCATAGCTGCAGGTCTGAAAGCGATGGAGGATTTCTTCCATCAGACACTGCAAATAACGTATCAGCACAGTAGAACTGAAGGGAACTTTAGATGAGGAAAGCTTGGTGTATTCTAATAAGACTCACTTGAGAAAATCATATTATACAGTAGAATATGATAATTCATACACCCTGTGCTGGAGCAGTGAACTGGTGCGGGTGGTGTACTCTCAAATGTCAGCATAAATTTGCAAAATAAACACAACCGGCATTCAGCAGGGAGTAGGAGAAGGGACAATAAGGGTTTCTGCTGTTTGCATGCATGTGTGTGTGTATTTGTGTGTGTGGGCATGACGATCCTTCTCAGAGGATGTGTGACTTTCCGTACACTTCTGTTTCAGCTCGCAGGAGCTACAGTATATCGACAACAAATGTGTGAGCTAATCTGTGCTTATGAGTGTTTGCAGGAAAGGCAGAGCTGCTTGAGGAAAAAAAAAATTAATCACAGCATGTTTTATCAAAGCCTCCTAAACACGATCCAATCAATCCAATCTGCCTTTACTTAAGAATAAGCGCCTGTGCATCTGCCCAATAAGGCACAAAACATACAAAACAAAGCATCATAATGCCTCTTGAAGGCTGATGCCATCACGTACAACATTCTGTGGAGTGACATAAAGAATTTGCATAAATAAAGAGCCGCAAATGTGAGCTCACATGTGTACACTCGCTGCATGTCCAATGTCAGAGTAATGTTTTAAGCCTTGGCATCTTATTTTACTACCTACTAAGCTTACAACCTTTTACTTCCAATCCATGGGCTTTGGTTTGGGCTGGCTGAAGTCCAAGCTTCTCCTTGTCTGTGTGACTGTTTGTTTCACTACCCATCTGTCCCCATGCCTCACTGTCTGTCTGTCTTGTCACTTGCTAGCCTTTTCTGTCTGTCCACCTCTCTTTGTTTCACTCTTGTCCCTGTGTTCCACCTGTCCATCTATTATCGGTGTACCTTGCAAAAGGACACGTATAGCGGTGACAGCATGCCAAAAAGTAAACTGAGCGCCAATTTTCTTTCAGAATCATGCACACTAACTCGTGGCCTACAACAGCTGTAAATTCCTTCATCTGTGTATGTATGATCAAGTGGCCATGACAGATCCCTGCATGTCCGCCACTAGGACGTCTACATTGGAATCCGAATAAGCCAAAATTGAGGATTTGCTTTTCTATCAATCAAATGGTTGAAGCTTGACATGAAATTTAAGAGGAGACCCGTGGTTAAAAAGACATTGGGTCACACTTATATGTCTTATATATCTTTGGCAGTACACTGGGAACTTATTGGACTAACTACCCCTTAACAACTGCAGCCCAAAATAGACTGTGGACTGTCACGGTCGGCCCGTTTTGAAGAGGTGTCAAACATGCCGGGCCAGGAGAGATAGAAGCTATGGATGTGTGTGTGTGCGTGTGTGTTTCTGTGTGTTAAAAGGCGGGGTGTGGTGTATCATTCTCCACATTTTGTGTCAGGGACAGTTGGAAGAGTGGCAGGGAATGGAGCTAAAGGCCAGCCAGGGGACAGCCTGTGATCTGAGACTGTATGCTGTTTACAGAACGCACATGTTAACAATTTCCATTGACCCTTTAGTAGTCAAATAAGACTTTCTCTGATGTAAAGACAATATTTTCAGGCCTAACTGTGCCGTATAACCAAACCAAACCTTGTTCATACATTTGCCGCGATCTCATACGTACAACGTGAACACAAGCCCAAGAACAAGAAAAACAGCAGGTGTTTGTCTTTCTGTCAAAGCTGCAAATCATTTAAACTGTGGACTTAACCAGTGACTGCAGGTTCAAACTTCCAGGGCGCAAGGGTGTTTGATGGGGGACATTTAAAAGGGGGGCCTCAGTGTGACAGCTGCACCCAGCTGTTCTACATGTTACTCAAAGCAGCTTTGATTATCCACTACCTGCTGAATTTTAAAGTACAGGTATATACCAGACAGGATGGGAGACTACAAGAAAAATAAAGAATAGTCTTGCTGGCTTTAAAGCTGGCCAGTTATTAACACTTTCTATAATCTTCAACTTCTGAAGGGATGTATTTCTGTTCTGTGCAGAGGCCAATCACGGGGGTGCAGGAAGTACAGCTACAGCCTCAGCCTTCTGATCCTTGCCAAGCAGCAAACTTTCCTCTGTCAGATTAAGTAGGATTAGCTGCGTCCTGCAGTATGATGAACTGTGAACTTTATATGGTGACTAGTAACTTTCCAAAGATGGAGGGAAAAAAAAGACAAAAAACTGGTCAGGAAAATATATGACTTGCTTTGAAACCCCAGTTTTCAAGACTTAATTAGACGCCTTTCCATGCCCTCAGCAGTATTTCAATAGCTGTTGGCTTGTTGAGTGTGTGAAAACATCACCCGCTTACTGCAAGTACAGTATTCATGTGGAGGCAAACCCCTGCTCTAGTGTGCATGTGCACATGCAGCTGCACAAATACAAGCTCAATCCCATTTTGCAAGTCACACAAAGCTTCATGCTCAGAGCTACTTCCTTCATCAGGGTCCTCAGTGGGTGCTAAGTTCTATTGTGTTTTAAAATGACACACATACATACACGTGCACACACATACACTCTTCATTGGTATTTTTACCCATCCCCAGAGCCACTCAGTGGCTGCAGCCATATCACTCTCAGACGACAGAGGAGCCACGGTCACACCAGCTAGTACTTAAGACCCCCTCCTTTTATGTGTGTGTGTGTGAGTGTGTGTGTATGTATCCACGGTGGTCTACAGAAGTAGAATGTGCTATAAAGACACTCTGAAAAAAGGTGGTGGTGGAAGGGAGGAGGCCAAACGTGGAAAGAATTTAGTCTGTTATCAACTGTTGCCTGCAAGACCACTGTGGACGCACACACAGAAAAACACACAGCAGAGACCCTGGAATTGTCGCTACATGACAGGACCATCGGCATGCACACGCACTGCCACCTCAGACAGGGTTTTTCCTCCTGAGGCAAGTCTAAAGCAGCCAATCTCAGCCTTTCTTGTCTATCTCTGGCACTGATAAAGACTTATAATGAACTGGGGACTGGAACTCAGTCCCAAAACCGATGGCTTTATGGCCATGGCCAGATCATCACCCTCTGTGGACTTCGTTTGCCACCAGGTGAGAACAGAAAGGGAGAGACAGAAGGAAAGAAAGGGATAGGGGGGGAGAGAGAAAGAACAGAAAAGAGGGGCAAAGATTAAAGTTTTACACTCCAACCTTTGAGAAGCATGTTGCAATTCAGCTGCCATGTCCAGAATTTACTACGGATGCGTTCTCTCAGATCTGTGCCGGATTACTACCTTCGAGCTGAAATAAATGCTCAAAGTTTTGATAAGGCAGCTTACCGTCGCTGCCAGAAGCCAAACAAGGGGACAAAGGTCCTCCTTGGCTTATCAGTCGTCACTTATCTCCACTTTTGTACTTCGGCACAATGTAAAGTCATGTTTGTAAACTGGTAACAATTGTACAATTTGTTTGGTTCACATTCAAGAACGTGATAAGATGTTGTATTTGCTGTTTCTCTATTTCATTCCTGACCCCTTGGAATAATTATATCTTTAACTTAGTGCCATAAAGCATTAAACAAGGTTATAAATCATTAAATAGAGTCATTTATGACTTGATCTGTAACCTTTACTTACCTCAAAAAGATTGGATGCCTCATTCCCATACTGAGTGGAAATTATCTCTGATTGGTCACTGTACCATTTGAGGCCACCCAGGAAGCTGTCTGCATCCAAGTCACTGACATCCAGCTCTGAGAGGTCAAGTTCAGGGAGGTCTGGGCAGAGGGGCTGGTCTTCACCAACCAAGGCAGCACACTGGTGACAAACAAAACAGTGATGGTCAAACAAGAGACACGCATGCTTCATATATAGATCTAAACAGCAAACTGTTGAGCCAGCTTGGAAACAATTGCAGAAAACAAATCTGAACAGGAGTCACAAAGAAGCATTATAATGGAAATGTAGTCCAAAATTCCCCCATTTGATCATTTTGAATATTTCTGCAGCTTTCATGTGGCCAGTTTTACTGGCTAAAATTAATCTATGACTTGTCTTACTATCACCCAATTGATTATTAACAGAGAAGCCGTTTGACAGGCTGTAGGTCAGCTGGTTTAAGGATCAATGTACAAACGTGCAACCTGTTTCCACTTAGTTTCTGTTCTACCTCCAGTACACTGTGTACACTGATTGGTGCTGGCCTCCTTGCAACTAAATGCTGCCTGTTGACATTTTATTCACCAGCCTCTTTTATGTAATCTAGCCAGTGTGTACTGTTTGTAGCAGCTGTTCCTGCTTCCTCCACACACAAATCATCAGCTCTGGCCTGGCAGCAGAAGTGGATTGTGGACCAGAGCTGGAAAGGTACCTTGATGAGGTGAAAGAGGAGGCAACAAGTTCACATGGCTTGCTGTTTTTGCAGATCTAAATACAGTAAAAGATACATTCATTTTCAGAGCGCAACCTCCAACAGCTGAAAGAGCAAACATCAAGCAGACTTTCAAGAACTTTAAGCCTTATAATCAGAGGTCATACAAAGGTAAAAAAAAATTTTTTTTTAAATAAAATAACAACAAAAAAACAAACAAAAACAAAGCACACACATCACAAAAAAACTGATTTCAGGCATTATAGACTTTGTGCCAGCATGCAACTGCAAATCCAAGCTCCAGAAAAAGGTTTTATGTCAGCTGTTTAAGATGTTACACACGTATAATTTACTTGACAACGCATGAGGCGTTGTATGAGCGCCGAAGGGACATCTTAAGAAAGATATAAGATAGATATCCTCCGGCGAAACCGAAGGGGTATTTGTCCCTCAGGCTGAAGAGGGTTGGAAGTCGGGTTCGGCTCAGGGCAAAGCTGAGAGAAGGATGTTGTGCCAAGTGGGAAAAACCGCCCAGACACCAATGTCACAGTTAATCAGTCCATGGATTTCGCCAACACAAATATACGATGATTTAAGATTATGATGAGACAAATCCGTTATGTTGCAAACGCAACAGGGAAGGGGACACATTCACTGCGTCTTAGGCTTCCCCCTGAGATGATCCAGACGGACAAGGCATGGCATGACGAAACGGCAACAAAACTGGTCAGATATTCAGAGACTGGACGTCCTATGCTCAATTATCTTATGGATTTCTAGGTAAACTAATGAAATAGCGCCACCAGCCAGACAATCAAGATGCACCACAGCGCTCCAATGATTTACGCACACTTCGCACATAAAGCACCTGCTAAGATGGTTATTAGAGGAAGTACCATAGCCCTAATGGCAGCCCTCTTGTTTAAAGAGCAAGCTTTTAATAGGCAAACATCCAAACATTTCTAAGAATTGATCGAAAATAAGCCTCTAGAGTACCCACATGTGTTGGGTTCGCTGACAAACTGAACGCCATCGCAATGCAAACGGGAAACTCTCCTGACGCATACCTAGATTAAAGTGGCGTTTGAATGGCAAACACCGCCGAAACCTCGATAGAGAAACTGACCATAATTTCAAAGCAAAGTTCCTCTCTCATTTGATTTCACAGCCCACATAATCACAAATTTGCAGCCAGACTGCAGTCATGTTATAGTTACTGTGAAACTGTCTGAAGCATCAGTGAGCTCATGAATGCAGCCAAGTAGGCTACCGATGTATAGCCAGGTAGATCTACACATCCCTAACAAGCTGCATGGACTCAAAGAATCCAAAAAAAGGGATAAATAAAGTATCCTTTTAATTTGCTTTATCTGTATGCACTTCAACCAGATATGATACGATAAAAGGAAAGACGACTGGAACGAACATGATCCAAATACATGGATAAAGATATTAAAAAGGGTTAAATGAAAATCGCATAAAATCATCGACTTTGGCTGGATGCGATGTTGCTCTCAAGCCAGCGCTCCTTTAGCTGGGATGTTGGCACACAGTCGTGGCTGGCCGGTGCCGTTAAGATCGTGATGCTCCTGCGCGCTGCCAGATAGCGGTGCCTCTGTGTGGAAAACCTTTGCACTTGCCTTTGAAAACAACATGAGCTATCCCGATACGGCACATCAGAGGAATTATTATCGTCAGTGGATTTCATGCGTCAGCGCAATACCTGACTTTGAGACATATCAGTCATTTCGCCATGAAAAAAAAACCTTCTTTGCACAGGAGCGCAGGAACTCCGCGGCTGGAGAGATTTCCCGTCAGCTTGCGAGCTCCAACTGAACAGATCCTATGAGGAGAGCGATGTTCCTAAGCCCCGTGCACGCATTACAACGAGTAACTGAGGTGAAAAGGAAGATTCCGCACATTCCCTCCACTTGTCATATATCCCCGAGTTGTATATCCCTCGCATCCTTAACCGTGTCCAGACGCGCACTACACCAGCATGCCACAGACAGCACCGGCACAGGAGGAGGAGAGAGCGTAGACTTGTCCATCGCTCCGACAGGAAGGAGGGGAGGGGAAAAAAGTCCAGGGGGCTAGAAGGATGAAAGAAGTCTGCTTTTCAGATGCGCTCACCTCTAATTCTCTCCACACCGAGTCCTGATTACACCTGTCCCACGCCATCCAGCCACTGAATGACGGTCCGAGAAAGAAAAATGTAAAAAAAAAAAAAAAAAGAAAAAAAAGAAAGAAAGAAAAGAAAAAAAAGAAACAAATCAAGTAAAAAAGAAATCCACACACGCTTCCCACTCGCTTGCACACAGGCAACTGCTGCCCCTCGCCGAGAATGAACCGAGGGCACCTGTCTTACAACTGCTTTCCATCACATGACAAAGCTATTAAAAGTAGGCAGGGGAGTGACTCCGCGTCCACTCCACTCGCCAGTGACGCGCGCTGAGCAGGCGGAGTCTGGCTGCGCACATAGTAAAATCCTCACCGTGCACTGCAAAAAAAAAAAAAAATCCAAATAAAAACCAGTTCATCATCTGTCCATGTGCACATGATGTATGTTAAAACATAGGAGACCGATTCTGCCTACGGGATGGTGGATTCCACCGTTCAGATCAACGGATAGACTGATTTCTATCTACTTATGGAAAATACTTGTTTAAATGACCCATTAGTTACATAAATGCACCATAGGAATTAATGATTATGGTTAGTTGCAAACGTCATGGCTACAAATGGGCATGGCCTAGATTTTTTTTGACTAGCAGTTTTTCAGTAAAGTTAATGAAAATACAAAAAATGAGTTTGTAAAAACAATTTCTGTTAAAAGATTGCACCTGTCAGGATTCCTCAGCAAAAACACACAATAACAATTAGCTATTATTTGCAGGTGCCATTAGAAAGTAGGTGACAAATGATGTCTTTCAGCAAGTAAATCATCTCTGAGTTTTCAGCAATCTATCAGCTCTGTAACTTCAACTTTCCTTTGCTCTGAGTCATCATCATTTCTGTTTAACGGAAGTATTCTTCATTAAGAGAACAGGTGATTTTCTCTGTTTACATCCTGCCATGACTGCGACTTAAAATGCCTGATGTTGTGTTAAAAACAAGCAAAATGATTCAGTCCTCTGAGGGAGAATTTCTTTGTCTATTCAGAGACAATAAAAAGGACAGGTGGCAGTATCAACCATGTATACAGTGTCAACAGGATGTGTATAGGCAACACTACCTCAGTGAAATAAAAACAAAAGCTTTGTGGACATTTCAAACAGAGTGGTTTTTCTGTTGGGGGGGGGGGGGGTGACAGGTATACTGCAGGAATAATAGTCTTTCAGTGCTAAGTGTTTGAGTTATTGTCATGTACAGGTTTTTTATGTGAATTGTGAAATCAGATTATACTCTATTGCATGAGATTTTGCATAAAGAGTGCTTGTTAGAAATAATAACTGTTATTTTTCATTGTGTGGACTTTGTGTTCATGCAATAACCAAGTTCAATTCTGACAATACATTTGAGTAATAAGAGACTCACTCCATGGAATATGCTAACCCCAATCCAATTTTTAGTCTTGTAAGCCTATTAAGTCCACCTGAGCATG
The DNA here is from genome assembly GCA_028567055.1 of Leptatherina wallacei. NCBI lineage: Eukaryota > Metazoa > Chordata > Actinopteri > Atheriniformes > Atherinidae > Leptatherina > Leptatherina wallacei. The sequence continues at coordinate 7,778,466 of JAOXYM010000005.1, read as the reverse complement.
CAAAGAGCAATTGTCTCCCTAAATTAGTGAACCACATACAGTAAGTCTCATTAAACACAAAATTGCACGGAAACCCATAAAAAGGTTCTGGGACTGGAAATATAAATTATACAGATTGTGTGTGAGCAAGCGGGTGTGTGCTCCCTGTGTGCCGTAAGGCATTAAGTGAAAGTGTGTGCTATGTTTATGGATATCTCAGGGCATTTGTACTACTAAATCCATACATCTGCCTCTCCACGCCTGCCCAGAGATGCCACCCAGAAGCCAAGGCAAAACCTGATTGGAGCAGGTGGCGTGTGCAGTGACCTCACATAGCCCAGATGGACCAGCACTGCACAGATAGTAATATAAGGGCAACATGGGTGTCACATGGAGCTCGGTTGTAGGTGGCTTTGTGACTGTGGCAGAGATAAAATACCTTGTAAAAGCAGGTTTTAGTTATTCTTTGATGAAAAGGTCTATCTCTAACCTGTTTGACTCCGTGCAGATGGTATGGGATGGTATAGGTAACTGCATGGATAGGACCTACTAGGTGGATACAGACTTCAAAGCATCGTAATAGAGACAGACTCGCCAAAAAAATAAAAAAATAAAATGTTGGCAGGGGATATATGCTAGTGAATGAGATTCCTCCCTCTCCGTACGTCACAGTCAAACGGCTTATCTGATTGTACTCTTCACGCCAATTAAGACCAAAGAAGCTAAATATAAATATAATGTTATGATTCTCTATCTTTAATGGCCTTTGCTCCTTTTTTCCCCCAGCAAACATTATCCTGCTGGAGGCTGGATATTTATGTATACAGAGGTAGAGATTTGTAGATATGGGAGTCATTTCAAAAGAAAAAAAGGGGGTTCAACAACCCCATTGAAGTACAGGTAATCTTCGAAGTGCCACAGCTTTTGTTTCAAATGCACAAAGCTGATAATGAATGGCTAAAAATGGGAAGACTGGACAGGATGAGAAATATGTTATGTTTAGCGGTGCCAACATCAGAGGATAGCGAGGCCAAAAACACTGCAATCTACTTTACTGTACGTTCGATCATTCTGCTCCCACAAATGCCCCAAGGTTTGTGCTTTCACACCGGCATTACATGTACCCACGTGTATAGATATCCCCTCCGAAGGGGACTGAATATACGGGATAGAGTGTGAAAATTAGTTCGCACCCATTTGATGCGAACATGTTGTCATAATGTAGAATGGACCCAAACTGCCAAGCCCCCTATATGGCTGTGAATACCACAAATAAATATATAACTTCCCAAATACAGTTCAAATTGAACCATTTGAAAATAGATAATTCAAAAGCAGCATTTGAAATATTTTGTGATTTGTCTCCAAACTCAAAAATAAAGTAATATGACAACTGTGGGGTTTCACATGCAGACCTTCTACAGGCTCTTACAAGTGATTAAAGCATTTCTGCAAAGAGTTAGTTGACAAGTGGAGTTCTCAAAGCCAAAATGGGGCTAATCCATAGATAATTATCTTTGTTTGAATATTAAGCATGGCCTGACTCATGGCACAGAGTCTCTTATTTGCATTTCTGGTCTTATTGAAATTGATATTAACATCTCCAATAAAGAGCAGAATTTGCATCAGTTCTGTACTAGAAGTGATAGTTATATTAAATATACAGTTTTTTTTTCCTTTCTCTTAAACAGTATCTATTTTGACACTCCATCCATTCTTAAGTGACTGTGTCTTGTTTTGCTTTTTCCATAAATTGTGTCACCGGCCCTCTGAGAGTGTGTTGCTGTGCAGCGTGTGGGAGATGATTCATATCACTTTGTTGCATGTCATTGCTCCCAACAGAATCCATCCTAGCATCTGGCCATTTTAATACATGGTGGTTGGATTCATGAGAATTAATTGAGGGCAGAGGTAAAACAGAGTGCTACATCTATTCATGTATCCTTCAGGACTATAATAAGACAGCTTATGCTTCGTTGTCTGGGTTGTCATTTGATGTGCTTTCAAATCTTTGGCACATGGGTCATTTTCCACTTGATATGTCATCTTGTTGTCTCCCCTTTTTTCAGACAGGAAGCGGTTGCATTTCTCAGTAGTCTTATGCTGTTATAGCATATGATGTAATGTTATACAGAACTGGCTCCAGGAAGTGTTAACAGATAAACAGTGTGAGTATTTCTAGTACTTTCTAAAAAATGTATTATTTGACAAAATAAAACTAGTTAGCATTTACAAATATCAGCGTCAGCTTTTGAGTTCTACATTTCAGTGCCACAAAAACATTTTTCATAATCACTATACATTTCCTTGTCCTCCATAGGTTCCTAACTCCTGCAAGATTAACAGTGTGATGCTTCAAATTATGCCAGCACTCGGCCTTTGACATACAGTAAGCTGGTGCATTCTCCCCTTGTGAAGATTTTACATTGCCTCTCTTTGTAGTGCCCTTCAGAGAACCCGTTGCTTTGCCGCCCTGCGTGCAAGCGTGTAATCCGTTCCATCAATGAACTCCACTGTGTCATTTAGCCGCTCTCAGGATGGCGGCTACTTTTCCCGCAGAGAGTCCGGCCCACGATATTAAGGCAAATGGCGTGAAGAGGCTAGGGCCAGTTAGCCATGGCTGAGGTTTGGAATTGAAAATAGCATCAACCCCATGCAGGGGCTGGTAAACACAAAAAGGAGCCTGGGGCGCAACACAGGACTACCCTCCCCTCTCTGTACTCCAGCTCTGTTTCAGGAGAGCTGTGGAAAAGCGGTATCCTACCCCCCTTCCTCCCCCTCTTCAGTTGAACATTATCACATGGCGAAGTGAGTTGTAGTCTCCTGTCGGGGCCATGTGTTGGAGGACTGTTATTGGGCTTGTTTAAGATTGCCGGCGAGTCATGGAAAATGCATGTGGTGGCGAAGAGAGGCACAGGCCTGGCGTGTAAAGCATCTTGGTGGAAGCTAAACTAGCACTTTGGGCTGGGAATTCTGATGCACATTGTGTTTTGCCTTGGTATTGCACTCAAAAGGAATATTAAAATTTATGGACCATGAGGGTTTGGGCTGCAAATGAACATACATAAACAAGGCTTGCACACTCCTGGTGCTTTGAAATGCTACAAATCTTCACTTTGAAACAGTTGTAAAATTCAAACAGATGCCACATGCCCGGCAAAATAACTAGAGGAAATGAGTAGTACTTGTGTAGAAGGCAGTATGCGAAATCCAAATGAAAATAGTGCACGTTGTCAAGCTGAATATCCGGTAAGTTTAATATAAAGTTTAAACTTGGTGAGTCAAAAGCCTCGGCTTACAAAACTTAATATTTTTTGAAACACAAAATAAGAGGAAAGAATTAAAATTTTTTGCTGGATTTTGTTTGGATTGAGATCTCTAGTGAAACATCATTTCACATAAAGACCATGGTTTTTTAAAACCAAAAGTAAAGAGGAAAAGGAATCTAAATTAACATTTGGATGTGAAAACTACCTCATTGAGATCACATCACTAGCCACGGGCAAAATTAGGTGCATTTTTCTGCAAACTGCAAAAACCTCCTATGAGTCACAAGGAAGGCCCAAAGCACAACAGATGTTGCTTGACTTCTAAAATAATAGAGAGGCAGGGCTGAATACCTTGACAGCACAGTCCTTATGTACTCTTAGCACTGGAAGAGTGCCAGGGAAGAATTAGGTCAGCTAAAGTGCATTGTGCCTGGTGGAACTCCACGTTAAAACAGCATCAGGGGAGAGATGAAGGGTGGAGGTGGGGGGGATGTTTAGTGGCACACAGGTAGAAATTTCTGGAGCAGCACAACCTGTTTTTTTTCCCCCTCTTTTATTCTCGTATCATGGAAACGTGAGCAGAAACGTTACACCCCTGAGTCCAGACTGCAGCCTAATTATTTTTTAGCAATGAAAAGAGAAGGAAAAGGGGAATGAGAGAGGGGAAAAAAATTCATGCGAATTGCAATTCTTTCATACAGCCTGCATACGGGGTGTATAACCACAAGCCTGAAAAAATCCTTACAGCACAATAAAACTGATTGTATCATCACCTTTTTCCCCTTACAGGCTGCATTTCTACTACTCTTCACATCACCTCCTAAAAGGAGCATGTACTGCTGAAGTACACTGGGATGGGGAAAAAGAAAGACAGGGCAGGGATGAGAGGAAAGAGAAGGCACAGTCAATACCCATTTTTGCCAAGAGATCCTAGTGAAAAAGAGCAAAGAGACAAAAGGAGCAGATGGATGGAGATGGAGCTAATACTGAAAGAGAGTGTGACAGGGTGCAACAAAAGCAAGAGGGAGCTGCTGTGAGTGATAGAAAGACTTGGACAAAGATGGGGCATGAATTAGAGGCAGACATGGAAGGAGGGGAATGAAGATGGCAGCTGAGTACAGGAAGGAATGATTAGGGACAGGAAGTGTCGACTTTAACAAAAGGGTTGGAAAGATGGGAGGCTAGAACACCACCTAACCATGCTCTGAGGCTTTTCTGTATCTCATCTTGAGATAACCTACCTTACTGTCTCCTATGGGGATGACACCAGTTCCCTGCCTGACTCCTAGTGCCAGTCCAACTGCATTCGCTATCTAAGTGTTAATCTAATTGTTACCACCTTCCCATCCCCCGCATATTCCGGTCACGATCTGCGATCTTTCTGCTTACGATGGGTATCTAGCTGACATGTTATACGTATTCATTTACAGGAAGGACTAGATTTTCACACACGGACATACAAACAATCCCTCCCACAGCCAACATGACCCCATTGCCCCCTCTGACTATCACATCTTGGACACAAAATTGAGTTGGGAATGCAAATTCTTGTGGGTGATAACAACTGTGAGTGATAATGAGATATGGTATTGAAGATGACAGAAAATAATTGGCTTTGATATGTGTAGAATTGTGATTTTAACTGGACGTGATATCTAAATGACTTGGCAGCCATCCATCAACACAACAGTGTGTGTAAGCATCTTTCAGATTGTGCTGAGCAATAATGCTGGCTTTTCCTTGTGGGTAAGCGACCTTATTGTTTCTGGCAGATGCACTTCTTTTTTCTTTCTTTTTTCCCCCCAGTGAAACATTGTTATGCCTTAAGCCATTTCCACTATCTGGGAATAAAATGATTTTCATAGCTTATTTTCATCATATCTGATCATCAGTGGTTGAAATCAAGAGCAAAATGGACTGGGAGGCAATCATTCAATCAGGCCTTCTTGTTCCTGTAGCCTTCTCCAGGTCCTGTTCGCAATCCCCTCTTGTGCGTTTTGTAGTGCTGTGTGTCCAAAGGGACCGTCATCATTGCCACAATAAACAGGATAAATCAGCACTGGCATTGGGCACTTTGGTCCAGATGACGCGTGTAATTAAGGAGTAATTGGCATGTCATCTGTACATGAGGAAATATGACATGCAAGAGCCAGATGCACACAATGTGCAACCCTACAACAAACAGTGCTCCAACAACTGTGTCCTCAAAGGTTTTTGAAGAGGGATAACTTCCTTTGCACTGCTGACTCTCACTTCCTTAATGTCTTTACTCACTCTGCAAACTCTCTCGCATTATAATTCACTCGCCTATTCATTTATTTACATGCTAACACATTTAAACACTAATTTGCTAACTTATTCATTTATTTACATGCTAACCCACTTACTGCCGCTTGCATTCTGCAACTTATTCATTTATCCACATCCAGGATGACACAGTTGCTTTCTTGAGTATTCATTTATGCATATGGGAAGTCACTTAAATTCTTACTTGTTTAATTAAGAAGCTCTTGCTTTTCTCTTCACACAAAAGGATGAATTTCTGCAGCTCTGTACACAGTGAAGCTGCACACAATAGTAGATGGCCAAGATGCCCTTTCATGTTTTAGGTCAGGCTGGCTGCAACAATAGGTGTGAACTGCCCTTATCGCTACTTGTAAATGGGAAGCTCCGGGATAAGTCAAAGCCCGATTTCATAGCTCATGTGGGATGTGTTAGCATGAACACGCGCTTTATGTTTTCTATAGTTCTAAGACGAACCAATGATTTACAAAAGAAAAGAAAAAGAAAAATCACCACCAAGCTTTCAGATGATGCTCCAACTTTATCTACAATGCACCAAAGGCCCACTTACTTTAATTCCACTTTTACTTGTTTGCAGCCATTTGTCAGTGCATTTTTAAATAAGGAATAACATTGCTCCAAAGTTGAACAACATCTTTTCTTAAAATGAATGTACCTCACAATTACTAACATTAATAGTGTGCCAAAGCAAACGGGTATTATGATTCATGTGGTAAATATTTGTGAGGGAATTTTAAACAATGCCAGCCAGGACAAAGAAAGCCCGGACTTAACTGAAATAAAGTTTGGGTGTGGAGCTGGTTACAGGAAGGGTTGAGCTTGGCAGGGAGCGTGGTCAGCCATGCACTTGGCTGCTAACCCCAGATAGCTGCTGGCTAATTTGCAGTATGCTCTCAATCGCAACAGAAAGCCCAGAGCCACGCTGAGGGGAGAGAGGGTGGCCATAGCAAAGCAAATGGCTCATAGAGATATCCCAGTTGTTTTTCATCACATCAATTTCACGCCTGCCGCCAGTTCTTCAGAAATGTGACAAGATGGGGAGGGAAAAGAGAAAGTAGGAAAAAGGGATGGAGGAGATAGCACAGGGGAAGAAAACAATGAGCTTGGAGATACATGAAGCTGGCAATGTTAATCTCAACGCCTGTTCCGGGCGCAAGTGATTGCTGTCAGAGCTGTCTTGTGAGCAAACAAATGAAAATATCTCTAAAACTAATATCTTCACTGACAGTTTGCCCACTTCTCAATTTACTGATGCAACACAGGATTTCTTCCAGCAATTCAGTCTAGCATTTCTGTTTGGTTATAATTTAGGAGTCTTTTACTTTTAGTGCAGTATTTCCTTAGCGTACCCTTACAAAAACCTTGTGCTGTAGCATCCCAGAAACACAGATACTGTGTTTTTTTATTTAGCCAACAGTAAAATCTGTCCCATACATAATAAATATCCCACCCTCTTTTACCTGTGGAACATTTACTGATCATGACTCTTCCATTTTTCTGTTCTCTCGGATATGTGTCACAGCACATTTTCAGGCCTCAAAGGAAAAGTACCACTAACTTTCCACTAAATTCCAAAAGCTATAACAAAGCTATAACAAAGTTTTCTCTGTGGTACAAACGTGTCTGTTTATACAAGATGAGATAGCAGATATTTAACCTGAGAATTGCTTTATGGCCTCTAGGCCAAATAGATTTTATAGCAGTTTGCATAACTCCTGTCTTTCATCTGGGGCAAGATTGTGACTCAATAGTAAAGCATAAACTGATATAGCACAGCATTAAAGGCCTCTGCAGGAGAGGATTGTATAATTAGAAATGGGAATGTGATTTTAAAGATATATGTATATAAAAAAAAAACCTCTTTAAATGAGAAAAGCTACTTAATTCTATGTAAATGCAGGACTCGTGTGATGCAGATAAACAGCAGGAATTCCAAATCCGTTTAAAAACTTTTTGTTTCTACTGAGCTGATGGTGATCTTGCATGGGAGGGGAACAGTCAACAAGGCTCCAACTCATTGGACAATCCTCCATCCAATGTAATTAATGACTGCACATTTTTAATTACCCCTATGCGGCAGTAGGCACTACAGCTTTTGTTTATCGAGCCCCACTGATACCCATATTAACAAAGTTAGGTTAATGATAGAGGTATTTTACTTAATAGCATTTTTATTACTCCCGCTAAGAATGAAGCAATTAATTAACAATGGACGAATTAAGAGCCCCTCCTGTAATGGCCTACCAACGCAGGACATCATTACCAATCGTCAAAATAATTCATAAAGCGATGACTCAGGTGGCAGGACGGTTATGGGGAAAAATGAATATTCCCCGGCATATGTCTGATTTTTCATTTTAGAATGGAATAAATTATGGATTCGGTCTGTCAATGGACATGTTGCTGGTGCTGCATGCAGAGTGAGCCACAGGATCAAAGATGCAGAGCAGTAAGTCGCAGATGTGACAAGGATTTTTCAGGGGAAAAAAAATAAAAAATTCTTGGCGCATTATATGAACAGGTGACTATTATTTAAAGAGATAAAGGAGTGAACTAAAGATTCACAGAACAGCTACAAAAGAGTTAGAGATGGGAAAGTGAGGGGAGAGCTGGGAATGTTCAAGAAATGACATCGAATAATGGACCTCAAAGATATATATGAAAGCGCATAATCTTTTAAGCTTGCATTTGAAGGTAATCTCCCATTAAAGAACACTAGCTATTTCTTTGTCGAGGAGAAATGCAAAGACAGCAGAACTGATGGGGACTATTGGTGTGACTTTGAATAGAGGAAAGAGTGAAATGGCAAAAGGTGCAATTTCTTCACCGCCGGACTTGTGTGGTGAATTCTCTCATTCCAAAAAAACTACTAAAACAGTGGCTGCTGAGAAATATAATCCCCCACCCCCAACCTCCCAACACACGCACACAAACACACACACACACTGAGCCCAAATACACATGCAACAAAGAGGCAGAGATTAAAGCATTAATTCAGTGAGAGGGAATAGAATCCTGGCATAAATTTAGAGTGAATGTTTGGGGGTTATCTTCTCTGCTGACTGTCGTTTCTACTCTCTGTACTCCATTGCACTCCACATACAAATGGAAATCAGGGTCACACCCTGTATCCTGCAACATATAAGACTCTAAACTCTTGTTTTTCTTTGATAAGCTCTGTGTGTGTGTGTGTGTGTGTGTGTGTGTGTGTGTGTGTGTGTGTTTACAGCGACAACAGGTGCACGATTGTGTATGAACGTAGAAATATACCAAACCATCCATGTGCATGTGTGTATACTTGTGCGTGGGGGTGTGTTTGTAAATGTGGCTATTACCATGTCCGACAGTGCATTTCAGGCTGCGCTGTTTGCCTTAAAAAACCCAGACAGAAAGCCTTATGTGTCTACAATGTGGGATGTACTTTACCAACCACACCAGCTTTCCCCCGGCTTCACATTGGATACCAGCTGGTGGGCACTGGGGCGCCACGACGTATCATGCCAGTGTCACGAACAAAAACATATAGAAAACTATTCTGGCAGCCTCCAGTCCTCATTAAAAATGCACCAACGCTGAACGATCCCATTAATTTAAGCATGCTGTATTTAGTGAGTGTAGCCTCGTGTACAGTCTATAAAACACAGCAATTAAAACAGGTACTTTTGGCTTCATCAAGGCTTAGCCGGGTGTAATGGGCCAGAAATGTGAAAAATACCTCTAGCAGCCAAAGCCCCATGTGGGAGCAGCCAGGAGGATGCACATAGCACAAAGTTAGATATGAAAGAGGAAGATGACATGATCTAATCTCGCTCTGGCCTGATAATGGAAAGAAAATCTGTTAATGTTCTTGCTACGGTGTTTAGATAATCTTCTCGGAGGCATCAATTCTTATTTCAAGACATCAGTCTTTCTAATATAGAACAGAAAATAAAGGTGTCAAAGTAGGAGAACAATATATCTTTAGCTATACATAATGTGAATGTATGAGAGCAGGTGTGATATATAACCATGTATAAACATATATGACCCCATGGACAATTTTTTTTACTTATTTCTGTTGGAACCTACTATGTAGTACAAGGTTGAGGTCACTGGTAAACAGCTTCTGTCATGACATAATTATGACTGTCGTACGAATGTCTCACAGCAGGGGGGTTCAAGGAGAAACGCTAAGATGCAGGCCATTGAAGAATGCTTTCATGAAACCCGAGTAGGTTACACCGTGGAGCAATCACATGTGCAACAGACCCTCTAAGACTTTGTTGATTGCTCAAAGGGACAGAGAGAATAGCTCACATCGTCCTGTCCCATAGCAACAACTCTTTTCTGTCTTCTTATTCTAGCAGCAGCTCAAACACATAAGTACTCTGATTTACGCCTTCTTCCGTAACAAAAGCCCAAATATATGATGTAATGGATCATTTTAGGTTGCAAAGTGTTGGTTTTTAATATTTTTATTTTTTTTTAAGATCTAACCGGTTATTGACATAAAAAGGAAACTGGGTCTTTTGGATGCCAGTTTGTAGAGATGAAGGGTGACCATTTTTGGTCTATGAACGCGTATGTGAAGAATATTCATGAGAAAGCAGCAGGCAGAGGGATTGAGATTGATATTAGAGGAGGATTCGTAAAGCATGCAACAGCAGTCACGTAACAATTCCTGACAAGCAATTATATTTTCATGCATATTCCAAGCAACAAGGGACATTAGACACACATATGGACAACGAGGCGAAGAGTGTTTATAATGAAGGATACAATGCCAACATGGTAGCGTTACAGTTGAAACAGGAAAAGAAACAGATGAGGAAAGGACATCTCCCAAACAGGTAAAGTCAGTAAAAACCACTCCTCTGATTCCAGAACATGCTGGAATAAGTCCCATATAAACAAGTGTGGGTTACTGTGTCACTTTGTGTTCTTGTTACTCATCCTGCAAGTAAGGCAGGCTCAGCTTTGTAAAGCTGTTCACATTTCCATACCCTAATAATAATTACCCTTTATTTACCCTCTGCCCCACAGGCATCTGGAGTAAGCAGGCCATGAATATAACCACATCCATTCTTAAATGTGATTTCACATCAGGAGGTGGCCACATGGTATGGAAGATAAATCATTTTCTAAAGATATATATTAATGTGTGTGTATGTTGCAAAGTAAGATAAGGAGACAACTTAGTCTACTGTTGTTTACAAGCCTCCTTTTTATGAATTTTATTTATGGTGGATCACGACCTCGAATAAGATTACTGAGTCAATAACATGAATTCACCAAATTGCAGTCGCTGATAAGACCACACCGCAGAACTGTTTCATAATAAATACTTCCGATGGATAATGAAACTAGGGCGTGATTATGTTTAACAGTAAAACTCTAACGTCTAACTGCTGCATAATGACTAATGGCAGTGTGATTTTAATGACTGCTCCTGCTGCTGCCATGCACTAATTCAAAAATGATTAGTTACTTCCTTTCCTTTCCTGGAGAGAAATGTGTGCAATCAAATGTGGGAGCACGATAGTACAGTGAGGTAACTGAGGTGGCCAATTATCAACTGACCACCCTGAGCTAATGAGAAAAAAAATGACAAAATTGGGGGATTGTTTAAGCTTCGAAGTGTTTAAGCAATTGGACTTTGAAAAATAAACAAATGTATTAAGAAAATACAATTATTGCCACTGTAACTTTTCTTTTTTATTTTAGGAGAATATTGGTATGGTCTCCAGAGGCAGGGTTTGCAATTCTTATAATCTACCAATCTAATAGGGGGTTAACACCGTCACAGAAAAATACATAAAAACATGGTTTTCAGCATACCTTCCACCAAATGTAGACTTACCCTGGGCCTATTCTATTGGTTTGAGGATGTGTTGCAACTGACAGTTCAGTTGCACAAAGTTCCTGGCTTAAAAATCAACTAATTATTCATTTGCTTTCAGCCATTAAAACTTCTGCCTTTAGATTAACTATCTTCAGAGACAGTGTGTGAGAATAAGTGACACTAAGCAAGAAAAAGGCAGCTTTCCAAATCAGAAAACATTCCAGGCCCTCTGTGGAGCTAGTGTTTGATTAGTCTATTCTGCCCTGTCGTAGTAATAAGTGACAACAGAAACTTGCAGCAAATACACCTTTTTTTTATCTTGGTCACCTGCAACATAAACCTGTTGTTAAGCCAGTTTTGGTTTTGTTTGGGTTTTTTTTGCACAAATGAGGAATTGTTGTGTACAGTTTTGCTGTCTAACAGAGTCTGGGTTTGGGAATTGAGATCTGGAAACATTTGTTAAGGCATGAAAAAAGACAATAAATGTGTCTTATGTGTTTTTCTGTTATGTTCTCCAACAGCAGCTCTCCTCTGGGACTGCCAAGCTCATACAGCAACTGTTCCTCAACCATTTTCACATTCAGTTTGCCCAAGCTGGGGCAAGGCAATTTGGCTCTCGGGCCATCTATGCAGTTCCTTGTCTGGGAATGGATTTAGTGATTCTGATCTTTTTTTTTGTGCTCATGCTCTTTGTCTCCATTGTGAAGACTCAGGAATAGAGAGAGCGAGAAGGAGGCGTAAGAAAAAGAAAAAAAACAAGTTTGACCGAAGCCCAGTCAATTATCTCCCAGGTGTTTGACTGAAGTGATTGTAAGCGATCGCGGCAGTTCCCACGAGCCCTGGACTGAGACGGGCTGAAATTAGCCACGAACAAAACCCAATTCAGCAGAAGTGAAGAAACAGCAGTTTTGAATAAAACCAGTAAGAGAATGCAAAAGAAAAGGTTCCCCGCAGAAGATAAAGTCGAATCCTGGCTCCTTTTTTCTCTCTTCCTCCATTCCCCTGTTACACACAGCCTATCATATAGCCTTGTCTTTTAAACAAACTGTGGGTCTGGAATTGCGTCTGTGGTGCTTCCAATACCTTATTGTGCGGAGGTTAATTACTGGCAAGGCATGAGAAAATTACATTCTCAAAATAAAGTATTATGATTGGCTCTTCCGCTGGCTATTTTAAGTCATGCGTGGTCTTCATGTAAGATAGCTGGGAAACCAGATTTTTTTTAGACTTGTTCGATATCAAGTAACCTCGTTTCAAGTCCTCTGTTAAAGCCACTATTCTGACTTGCAAATTACCTTTCTTTCCCAGGCCCCAAACACCATTTCCTCACGAAGATTAAGTTATAGCCTGTACATGAGTGCACATAGTGTTGTAATAACACTGGACACTTTTCTATTGATAGCAGAGAATTTTCTTGTGTCTTCTCACGTCTCTTCCTGAGAGAATTCAGTCATGCTGAAGGGCAGCATTTCTGTACAGGGAACATACTGTAGAGGCTGACATTTAGAAATGGAGGGGGAGGAAAGTGGTGGATATCACAACCAGCAGTGGTGTAAGCTAACGTAGATACTCCGAGCCTAGGCTAGCTGCTCCAGGAGACCAGGCGTGCTCTCCAAGTGAATTAACCGGGCAAGGACTTTAACTCAGTCTCAGTGAAGAATCTAAGTAGGAGCCTGCTTAGGTTTGCATGAATTGCATGATGGGAGGCCCCCAGTTCCCAGGCAATGATTGTGCATTTTCCTCCCTGCTGGAATCTTATTTATTCTCGCCTTCCACATGAGATGGCCACGTCAAGCATGGTTTGTGTCCGCCGCGCTTTCGCTCGGTTGCTCATGCTGCACGCCAGCTCACACACATCAGGCCTAATAAATATGAGGCCAAGGGAAACTGGCTTCTCCTGGTGCGGCAAGACTGGAGGTATCTGCTGAACTGGCAACCCCAAGTCAAGGATCACATCACGTGCAAGTTGTAGCTGCTTTGGACTGTGATGTGCATGTAATCGCAAACTATGACTCCAGGCACTATAAGGTTTTGACACCGCAAAGCATACACCATACCCATGCCTACAAAATGTCATTTAGATTTTCTTTTTGAATAATAGATGAACAAGTCTGTCTGTTACAGCTTCCCTTTAAAATAATTAATGTTACTAACAGTCCACTGTGCAAACAGGCAGTCAATCTACAGCTAATTTATTAGATTAAAGCAACAAAAATAGTCACTGTAGTCTTAAAAAAAAAAGCTTTCCCCTTGTCAATCAGATTCCAAGGCGCTGACATTAAGCTGCCGAAAACTATTTAAAAAAGAAGGTTTGAAGGTGACGAAAGCTCCATATGTCCAGGGCAAACACCTTCAGACGATGAATATGCTTTAGGAAGCTCCCTTGAAAGGTGAATGTCAGGGACAGATGACACTTCAAGTTGTTGATGGAGTGTGACATCCTGTAAGAGATGGAGTTCCTTTTTTTCCCCCAATGACACACATACTCATATCCAGACAAGTCTCTTTCATCAAGCTTATGCATTGTGTCATCCCCCACCTTCAGCAGTCCTCAGTTTTTACACATTGACAGCCTTAATAGTATAGCTTCACTAATGTGTACGTAATAAATTGAATTTATACTTTGTTATAAAGCAGTCGTTTAAACTGACTTTTAACATTTTTTCTACCCCAAAGATTCTTGGCTTGGGTTGATTTAACAAAGACAAGTAGGCATGCACAGCTTTACCTCATAGTTTTATGTTAAATTATAGGACGATCATCAGTTCTGGTTCCATCTGTTGTTGTTTTTTATGTGTTGGGAACATTTTAGAAAAGGATGGAAAAGAAAAATAAAATAAAATAAAATAAACAAAAAAACAGAATAGTTTTTATTCTTGTTTAAGATTGTTTTTGCTTTTTTGGAAAAAATATGGTTGGAGGAAAACCATCAGTCCAATAGCAACTTCTATAAAATACTTTTTTATTAAGAAGGTGACCATTATTGTTTATTTGTGTGCAAGGTTTTGTTCATGTCAATACCTTATCTTCTTTATTACGACAGTGTGTAACCAAGCATTAATGGCCAGCTTCTGGTGACACTATTCAGCCTAGTTTACTTTTTTTTAAGGCAATTCATGAATATTTCCCTGATTTGTTTTTTCTTTTAGACGAAATTTCAAAAGTTTGTTTCAAATTTGCTTGAGGATTTCCTAGAAACATAGTCAATGCCTTTGAAATGTATTCTCCACAAACCTACTCCACTGCAGTCTAATGTTACCAGATAAATATTCAAATGACACGTAAAGAAACTCTCAATTACTTTTTGATTTCCATACTTAAAAGCAAAGTTCCTCTGCACACACTGAGATTGACCGACAACCAGTCAGAGCAACCGAACATAATGCGGTGCTGAACGACATTCATAATTAGTGCTCCTCTGTGCAGTGTTATGCATCAAAACGTCACTGTATGAGATAAACTTTGTGATAGATCCAGCTTGGGTGGGACCGAATAGAAATCAGGGATGCCAGACGCATTCTTCTTGATCAAATGCAAAGAGAGCTCTCAGACTACCAACACACGATAACTAAATTTATCTGCTTCGGAGAGCCTTTTCAAAAAAATTTGAAGGCTGAGTAGACAGAGCATTAAGAAATGAGTTGTATAGATTATTTCAGAAACAAACTCAATCTGAAACAAAGCATAAACAGCATGTTAAGATCTACACTTCATATAATCTGATATTCAAAGAGAATCATCATCTAATTATCTGGAGAGCCATTGTTTTTTTGTTTGTTGTTTTGGTTTGCTTTCAATGACACCTTCTGTAATGAGCATCCCTCTCTGCTGTATTAAGCATGACACCTGCCACTGATTACAGCAGAGTAGTGTTAGCTCTTCTCTGACATCAATGAACTGACAGCGGCTTCCTCATCCCCAACAAACAAGCAGGAGATGATCTGCTGAGACTTGTGAATCGACTGTTAGTGACAGAACATAGACTTTCATTTGGTACTTTTGAGTATCCATCCTGGTAATACCAGAGTGAACATACAAATCATATAAATCATATATATGTATATATATATA
>JAOXYM010000005.1:7716978-7751471 GCA_028567055.1 Leptatherina wallacei | reverse complement strand
ACTGAACTAGTTTATTTTAAAATGTGTGAACTGAACTTTGAACTAGTTCATGTAGAAAGTGAACTTTCCCAACACTGATGCCCACATCCGCTCAACCCTTTCCACCAAGAGCAACTCCAGAGTGGAAGAAGGTCTAGCCCCTCTCGAGAACACGGGTTCCAGAGCCCAAGCTGTGCATCGAAATGAGCCTGACTATATCTAGCTGGAACTGCTCAACCTCGCGCACCAACTCAAGCTCCTTCCCCGACAGAGACGTGACGGACCACATCGATTACGGACGGGTACATGCACAATGCATTGGACCAATACCCAATCCTGGTAATACCTGCTTTTAACTTGATCTTATTTAATAAAATACTCTTAAAATTGACTCCAAATATTTGAAGGGGTGAGATTATACAATTGCCGAGAGGAGAAAATAAAGAAAAGTAATATTAATTATTTGGCTATGCAGCTCAATTGCTGTAATGAAACACAACTTCAGGAGAAAAATGACATTAAATACAAAAATTTAATTTTTATTTGGTTTAGCAGTAGATGCCATTACCAAGATGACCATTATGACTGACCAAAAAGTGACCTTTAAAACAGGTCGAAACATCTTCCTTTACCGCTTAAATCTGCCAGTGCAGAAGCAGCTCTGCTGAAAGCAGCATGAATAAAGAGTTAAGTGACACTGAGACTGAAACAAAATTCAATATATATGTCTTTCATGGGGGGGGGACTGTCATTGCCATTGGGGGAACATAGTATCACGCAGATGTGTGCCTCAGTGAACTGAAGCTTTAGTACAATGTCTGCAGTCTGGTGATGGGGATAAGTCAAATCAATTACACCACCACATCTCCTACCAAGTAAGACTCACACATTTTAGAACAGCAGGCCATCACTTTTCCTGCTCAGTCACAGAGGCCAGGACCGAAGACGCCGTGGATCTTGTTCTGTTCCAACACCAAAATGAATGGATGACACAGCACTCTTTTAAAAGCGGATAAGCTTATGCTAGAGCGACTCCTCACTTTCCATTAATTTAAAAGTGAAAAACATATGGGTGCGCTGGAAAAGATCCAGTAGAATATGGATTTATTTTCTACGTTAGACTATTTTTAAAGGAAGGAAAACAGCTGACAGAGGTTGATTTGGTAACTTTTTTTCTTTAATATAATGATGAGAGGCAGGGGACTCGATATTCAACCTAAAATTAGGTTAAGAAACGGTATGGTTCACTGTTGTAGTTTCTGCCACATTATAAGATTCTGCTCAGCATAAATATTGAAAATATGATATAATATTTATACTAATAAGTAAGATAGGATGGATGTTTAAGAATGGAAATTTGTCTAATCTCAGATGCATACTGAACCACGGCGTAATCAAGATAGAAACCTTCACAAAATCATGGTTTGCCATCTTTGACATGAAGAGCAATAAAGTTTGTTCAACTACACTTTGAAACTTGAAAGGAGAAGAAACTCTAAATTGAATTGTGGGAGGAATGTTGCTCTAATGTTTCTGTTATTTCGAAGGCAGAGATCAACAGTGTGTGATTTAAAAAAAGTGTTTTGAAATCAGACATCTGGGCACCAGAGCGTCTGGTGCCTTTTGCCTCTTTTGGGTGGGTTCTAAATCTTAATCTGGGGGATCAGGCTCAGCCCACCAACAATTTAGACCCGGCTATTAATGTGAACCAACAGCAGTGGAGAATGTTGAGTTTGCATTAACAGTAATTTAATAAGGCTCTGATTTGCTTTAAGTTTTGGCAGACGGACTAGCAGAGCTGATGGCAGATAGCGGGCCGGGATTACGCTACAGTCCTTCACTGTCAATGTGCTGCTTGTCTGATAACAATTACAATCCTGCGGCTTAATGAAAAACACTGAATACCATCCCATAGGGAATTAAATAAATAAATGAAATCATTCCTTCCTTCATCCATTCATCCATCCTCAGCCCCCCACGTTCATTCATCCATTCATCTATCCTCCCTTCTCTCACCATTCATCCTCTCTCTTTCGTCCATTCATCCCTCCTCTCCTCCCTAATCCATTCATCTGTCCTTCCTTCTTTCACCATTCATTCTTTCTCCTTCATCCATCCTCCCCTCCCTCATCCATTCATCCATTCATGCATCTTTCCTTCTCTAACCATTCATCCTTTCTCCTTTCTCCATCCTCTGCCTCCCTCATTCATTCATCAATTCATCTGTCCTTCTTTCTCTCACCATTCATCCTTTTTACTTAATCCATTTATCCATCTTCAGCCTCCTTCATTGATTCATAATTTTATCCTTGCTACCTTCCCTAACAATTTATCCTTCCATCCTTCCTACCTCATCCTCACCCTCCTTCATTCATTTATTCATCCATCCTTCCCTCCTTCATCTAGTCATCATTTCATCCTTACATCTCCCCTCACCCATCCATCCTTCTGCCTTTCATTAATTCATCCACCCTCACCCCTTCATTCTTCCATCATTTCATCCTCCCTCCCTCACCCATTCAGTCTTTAATCTTTCATCCCTCATATATTCTTTCTTCATTCCTTCATCCATTCATCCATCGGACCCTCCATCATCATCTTCCCTCCCACTCCCTCATTGATTCATGTATTCATCCATCTTCTTCTCTCCCTTCTCGATCTTTCCATCCTCCACCATCCTCCTCATCCTTCGCCCCTTATCCCATCTCAATTCTTTCCTGTCCCTCCTCATATCATTCTTTTTTCTATCTTTTTTCTGCTACTATCAAGTTAACCTAATCCATGCTTTCATCCTACTTTTCATGAAACCAGTAAACTTTCATTGCTGAGGTGTGGGCCTTACTAGTAAAAAGTATCAAAATACTGTATGTAATGTCAATTTATGGTAGTAAAAATGTATAATTCTGTAAGGATTTTACTCAGTGTTATAAATGAAGCAAATCAATTAGAATTCATACTAAATTTAGAAATTTAGAAACTTTAATTACAAGCCAAGAGATGCACAGGGAATAAGTAAATCCCAGGCTTCACTAATGGGTGATTTTGTCTTAAGTATTTATAAGCATACCAAGAAGTTTCCTTCTATTTTTCCTGAAGCTAAACAGCCTCCTACATCTTTCCTACATGTACATGAAAATGACGTTTCCTGCTCCCTTGCTCTTTTTTAAAGCTTCACTTGCTTCATTGTCTTTTAATGAGCTTAACACACAAATACGATGCTTGTATACTCATATGCACACACACACACACTTAGGTAATTGGGAGTGTATACCAAGAAGAAACCTGATGGCAATGTAATCATAGAGCTTTTCTTTGTGTTGGCATCTTAAAGTAGGAAACTGTAAAAAAGATGGAGTGAGGGTGGCATGCTGAGGACAGAAGGGTTTTAAATATTGGTGCTCAGCTTTGCAAAGCCAAAGCAAGGTTAGCTAAGTACGGAACGGAGACTGAAACAATTAGAACAACTGGAACAGGAGGAGAGGAGCATACAGATTGGCTTATTGTCTTAGCCTGTCTTCCAACATGTTCTGCTGTGGAGACATCCCCCTGCCACTGTCACGCCAATAAAACTGATTTGAATTTTAATTGTAATCACAGTGAACATTAGCCGTCCTTGCTGGGGGAGCCCATCCTAGTGAGGGATGAGGCTGTATACTCAGAGAGGGTGGTCTGTGTGAGTCAGACATGAGAGATGAACACATAAACCTTCCTCAGTTTTCTCTTTAACACAAGCCTCCTAGTTATCTTCTCTCATCATTCCAGTGATACAGAATATTTGTTAAAGCTGTCATAGAGCTGCTGTGGCGTTGACCTCTGCACCCACTGCTTCTGGGACTCCAGCCTTATTCTGCTCTTGTGCTTATTGAGACACTGAGATTGAGAGTACACGCTAAATGCCTGAAATGCTACTATGAATGTAAAAAGCAGGAGAGAGGATGGGAAGAGGAAGATAGTGAAGTTTTTTCTTGGATAGGTTGGAAGAGATGAATGAGGAAGGGGGTAGAGAGGTGGTCTTTCCACTGACAGTGACAGAGAGTGAGTCTTTACCCAGGAAGAGAGCACAGAGCAACCTATCATTGCAACTCTTCCTCTTTTCCCCTTGCTCTCTGTTCGCCTCCTCCACTTTTCCTCCTGCTTTTCGTCTCGCCTCTCTGTGTGGGTTTCAAGTTTCACCCATTTCTACAGGTTGAAGACAGTCTTAAGGGTAAATGGTGAACCGGGGCCCCTCGCCTTGTTGCTCTAGCACAAACTGATGTGTTGTAGATAAACTGTAGAATCGTGGGCCAGGTGAGGTTAAGAGAGCCTGATAGGGAGGGGAGGGATGAAAATTGGTTTGTGTGTATTTCTGTGGGAGTGTGTGACAGAATATGGTTTTTGTAGTGTGAAGTGGTGAGAAACAGCCCCAGCATGATGATGGCTCTGTGCCTGCAACTGACAGCATAGCTCAGGTGCTGCCTGGGATGCATGATAGATGGAGAGTGGCAAAGAGAAAGGGAAGGAATAATGCAGGGAGTAAAAGATGTACCGTAGAGAAGGATTTAGCAGAAACCGCCAAAATGGGGAGGAGGAGAAAAATTAACCAGGTGGTGAAAGAAAATGGGAATAGAGTGAAAGAAAGACAGGGGGAGAAGGTGGGGGAGAAAATAGAGGGGGGGGGGGTAATATGAGGAAAGATGAGAAGCCATAAGTTGAGGGCAAGGCAGGAGATTGAAATCAGAAGAAATGACTGGAGTGGAGGAAATAGCAGGGGAGAGACGGAGAGATCGGAGAGGAATAAATGGATTAATAACATCCCTCATCTGTATCTTCTCACCCCAACCCACCACAGTCTACCTCCCCCACACTTCATGTTTCTCTCTTTTCCCTCCCACTCAGTCCGGCATCACCTTTCCCACCCTCCCTTTTGCCTGTAGCAAGGGACAGGAAGAAAGATGTCTGCCTACAGAAGCGTTCTCACCTCCCTGACTCCCTAAACCACTTTACAGCTGCCTTGGGACACTGTGGTGAACCTCAGCGTCTTCATTGTCCCTGCTTCCAGCCGCAGCCCTGCAACTTGTTCTCTCTTTTTTTCTACAGAAAAAAATGAAACTGTCCTTGTGAGAGGTTTTGTTTTTGAAATAGGAAAACAAAATAGGCATCAGAAGACCACAAGTCAAACATTATTATCACAAGTTGACATTTTAACGTCTCCTTTTCTTTACCCAAATTTTCCTTATGCTCTCTAAATCTCACAGGGTATGTGCAGCTGTGTCCCACATCAGCATGCAGGGGCTTAGTTTATGTTTTCATTGTGTAGATGTTTTAAAAGGAAGAAATAACTTCTGCTTTGCTCATTGTGGTTCTGATCATTTGGACACAAATTTCTAGTCATTGACTCACTGCTTAGAGGTGAGCAAATTTCATCAGTTTGAGTTGGTTTGTTAATTTATTCATGTTAGATCCACAAATTATTTAAAAAGAAAATGAGCAGTAGCTGATTTATTAATTTTCCCAGCTGACTATCTTTCCAAAAGAAGGTAAATTTTTAATGTACTTGATCATGACATGATATTTTACAAAGAGACTTCAAGCTGCATTTCTCAGACAACAATCTGATCCTTTTCAGCCGACGATCCCAAATTAACCATGCAATATTCCAAGAAAGAATATAAAAGCAGTGTTTTATCTTGTTCTTAAATGGTTCTTTTTTACTATGTTTTTACTACCTCACAGTGAGAATTTTCTGAGAAAAGATCATAAGTTGCCTTTCTTTCCACATGTTGCACTGCTAAGTTACTGCAAGGGTGGTGTGGTGGGGGACTGGGGGTGGTGTAGTGTTCGGGGCTTGTTGTCCTCTTGTCCACCGGGGTTGTCTCCCATGGGGCATGGTGGGAGGGAGAGATATGGGTGTGTGATAGTGTGAATCTGGCTGTGGGTGAAAGGTGAGATACTGGAGGGATAATGGTGGGGGATGTGGGTTGAAGAGGAGACTTCTGGGTGGTATGGTGCAGGGTAAGTTGTGTGTGAGGTGTTATGGTGGAGGGATGGAGGTAAGTGGGTGGGGGAAAGGAAGGATCTGGATGGGCGGAGGGACGGTGGGGCCGTGGTTCCCGGGGTTCGCGGCTGGAGCGCTGGGGTGGGGACTAGCCCCCGCCGGGTTGCGCGGTAGCCCTGGGCGTTGCGCGGTCCCTCTGCCTGTGGGGGTGGCATGGGGACTGTCAAGCTATTGGGATCCTGGGACCTCTGGGTGACCGGTGCCCGGCGGAGTCGGCGGCTGCCAATCTTGGCCGGCCTGGGCTCTGGCTGGGGCCTCCCTCTGCCGCCTCCTGGGCTGATGCAGGGCCGTCCTTGTGCTGTGGTGGCTGGGGTCCGGGCTCCAGGTCCCCCTGGCCTGCCTGCCTCTGACCTTTGTCCAGGCGGGGTCATATTTGCATGATCACTCCGCTTTGAACCCCCTTCACTCTGTATATTCTGCATGCTGACACAGTAACTGTGTTATCCTGTAGCTTTATTTACTAATAGATACTTTCAGTTAGTTTTCTTTGTATGTGTTTCTGGTACTCTGGTTTTAGGTCGGATACATGGTTTCTTTTCAGCTTGTTCATCTCTCATTGGTGCTTCTGACGGTTGTCAGCTTTCTCCTCCTGCGGGGGACGTGGGATGTTATTTGTTGTGTTTCTGTACAGGTGTAGCAGGTTGTCTGGAGTCTGTGGTTGGATTGCATTGTTTCCTATCTGGTGTCTCTTTGTCTCCTCTTTTTATCTTTCCATTCTCCTTTAATATTCTGTTCTCTTTCTATCCTTTTTCTGTCCCCTCTGGTCAGGTCTAATAATATTATGTAAATTCAGTAAAAAAAACAAAAACAAAAACAAACAACTTTTCAAAATAAACAATTAAAATAAAAAATAAATAAAAACTGAATTCAGATTAAAGCAAATTTGCTCTGCTCAACACAACAGCCAGACCATCATTCTGCTTGCTATAATGCTGGACAAAACAAATAAAAAGAAAAAAAAACAGTTACCCACAGTTAAATGGGATCAAATTTCAAAATTAATTATAAGGAAGAAAATTAAAATTACAAAACAAAACAATCATATTTGGGAAAGCATGTCTGTTCTTTTTCCTTTTTCTCATCTCAACATATCACGGTTAAATTGCAAATTGTCTCTGGACATTCTGAATTTTTCTTGCTAAATATTAGTTTTTGTGAGGGAAAAAGTTTTTCCTTGATCTTTGTGTGTACGCATTGCAATAAATTACAAAAAGAAGTAGATTTTCAACTGGCAATAACAAAACGAAGACTCAGTCACACATTTCTGGTCAGGAGTGGTACTCCCCCGCTGCCTTCCATCTTCTGTCTTATTTCTATCCAGCAGTCATTAACCCTCATGTTGAGTTTATCTTCCACACACAAGGTTCTTGACCCTTTGACCACCAGAGTTTACTCATTATTGCAAGTGTGTACGTGTGTGTGTTTGTCTGTGT
Organism: Leptatherina wallacei; assembly: GCA_028567055.1. NCBI lineage: Eukaryota > Metazoa > Chordata > Actinopteri > Atheriniformes > Atherinidae > Leptatherina > Leptatherina wallacei. Next base: position 7,744,025 of record JAOXYM010000005.1, on the reverse strand, counting down.
GTGTCAGACCTTGTCAGGAAGTGATTGTCTTTCAAACAGCCAGCAGACTGAAAGTAGTCCAGTCAATGGGCTCAAATAAAAGTCATTGAGTGGGCCGAGAGAGGAATTACCAATTAGTTATTTATCATTTACAGCTCATTTATCTATGGCCTGCAACCATGCAAAGCAAAAATTATATTAAAAGAAAAATTAATGAAAGATTTAAAGACTAAGATACATAAAAGTGAAGCTTATTTGAAAGAGTTTGTAGCAGTTTGTTGCACCATGAGACATGAAGGAGCTTGAATATTCATAAGCCAAAAATAGTTACTGCTCTTTGTTATGAATCCCAAGACATTTCTCCAAAGCCAAAAGAATAGAGAAATATTGAAAATAAAATATATAAAAAAAAAATTAAAAAAAAACCCAAAGCAGAACAAGCATGAGGGATTTGGGAGTTGTTACCCTCATTTATGCACAGCCATGTGTTTGAGCTAGAGGGTGGTCAGGGGTTGAGTGTCCCTGTGGTAAAAGTCCACAGTGGACTCAGTCTGTCTGTGTTATTGGCTAACAGGCTGTTGGCCTCAGAGAACTAACCTCTCACAGACGTCACTAGTTCCAGGCTTATGCAAACATAGTGGAGCGATGAACACACAGGCATACAGTGAACTCATACATGGAGGTGGAGGAATACCAGCCAATTACACAATCACACAGCTCTAGACGTGAGAGGGAAGAGAATCAGCTGCACAGCCCGCCTACTTTTGCTCTGCACACCCAAACATCAGAAATTTCATCGTGCTCACACCTGAAATGACTCCCTCACACACACACATGGACACACATGCACACCCGCTGAGAAGGAGCGAAAAATCAATACTGATCATAAGGCCAGCTGTTTTGGGGCTCTCACTCCATTATGATGCCGAATGTGAGGTGATTCATGACAGGCCACACTTCCCCACTCCCACACCTCGCAGAACCACTGACAAATTCCACTCTCTACTCTTCCCATCCCTCCATTCCTCACACGCTTCCCCGCTCTGTCTCTCGCCGGGTTCGAGGTGATGAGACTGACACTGCGCAGAAGGGGTCTTTATGCAAATTAGATCAGCGATCCAACCACCCCACCCCACATGTCCTGCTCATTTGCAAATCTATGAGTTACGGATAGCAAGGAGCGATAGCTTAACCTGACCAAAGCTGGTGGGCTGTAAAAGGGGTGCTTAATGCAGACTAAGTAAAGATGCTAAGAGAGAGAATGAATGATACCCCTCTTCTCCCACCACCGTCCTCTTACCATGTTCCGGCTTGTTAAAGAATTTACATAAAAAATGAGTAATAATCCACAAGAAGTAGCCAAAATAACTTTCATCTGTGGCCCCTTGTGGCTTACAGCTCCTATAAAACAAACGGAAGAAAGGAAATGTGATGTAACATAAAAAGAACATCATTTTTTATTTTCATTTCTGTATGAATAGGGACTCTTATTATCCCACAGAGCACTACAGTTATGGGACTTGCATAAAAGATGATTTCCAGATGGTGCATTAATATTCAAATAAACTATTATGTGGTCAAAGGTGTGTGTTTATTGGATGTTTTATGACAGATTTAAACATGACTGGCCCATCTTATTTGACTGAAAGCAATGTGGACATGTGCTTAACTTGGCCTCCTTAAAATTGAACTTTTTGCCCATTTGTGTGTTGTTATTGCATATTAGAATGTCAATGAGCCTACGTCTTGTTACCCATACAAAGCAACGGCTCTGTCACATAAATACAGGCCTTGAGGTATGCTTGTGAAAATGTCATGATATGCTGAAAATATCCCTTATAGAAAATAAAAGAAAGAGAGAAAAGCAATCATTCTTTCTGGCACATAGAGACACACAAGCACAAACTAAATAGCCTGGAAATGGCCCATAGTTTTCTTTAGCACTGCAGTGTGAAATACAAGCAGAAACAAACAGACATCGGTGGAGACTTTTTGTTAATACATGTGGTGCACACACTGTTTCTGACATTTGCTGATTGTCTGTATTGGTCTACTTTAGGCAGCAACCCTACCTGTGGGGGTGACTCTGTTTTGGGTCCTGACTTGTCACACTGTGTGAGAGGCGTCAGGTGAAGTGCCCGAGGCAAAAATTGGCCCTGTTTAGCCCCGCAGTATGCCCGTTTGTAATTGGCCAAAACACCAGGCGGCCTGTGGCCATTTGTCAGTTTGAATAATTGATACAGGAAAGGCCACACTCACAAAAACATGCTGGCACTGTACAGTAGTTCACATTAACATGCATGCAACAATGTCATTTTCATGTGCAGCTCTATGCGGTGTTATGAATTATGTATGTATTTCATTTAGATTAACATCTAAAAACACAGACTCATGAACCATTAGTCCAACTAATCAGTTATAAAATGTTAAAAAATTAGTGAAGATACAAGCAAATGGAAATTAAACTAAGGAGATAGGCCGTCAAATTAAATGCTTCTTGTTAGGGAGGAGAAGATGAGATTCTTGTCTGCTGCTTTCTTGATAACACAGGCCTCATTAATGGTATGCTCACTTCTTAAATGATCACTCTTTAAAAAATCATGAGGCCTGTAAAAAAAGAAAAGGAAAAAAAACCTTCCCTACATAAAGTATGACCAGTCAGAAATACCTAAACTTTGATATCAGTCAAAACTTCTCACTTCCCCAAGGCTTCAATTGTGACATGCTCTTTTCATTATACACAGTCCAGAGAACTGATCATTTTGATCTGTACTTTCTATTTCATTCACAGTTTCTACATTCCTGGTTTCCAATGTCCTAATCAACTCCCTTTTGTCTTACCATGTTTCCTAAATGAGTTCTGTGATTCTCTATCTTGGTGTTATTTTTGTCTGTAATAAAGGAAGGTTGAGCATGCACTGCCTTGTAATTAGTTGGAGGAACAACGCAAGACTGCAGCATTTTTGGCCTTGGCTTGTTTTGGTGTGGCTCAGAGAGCAGGAGAAACAGAAACAGACAGATACAGAGAAACAGAGAGGAAAGCACAGCCAGAACCCCATGTTGAGAGAACATAAGCTGCGTTGCAGGACTGCAGAATTTGCTGGCTGCCTTCTAATGCCAGATTAGTGATTGCAAACCATTGTTTTGCATGCCATGGCATCAGCATGACAGCGTGCATCTACACAGACTAATGAATTTGTCACTAAGTTTGAAATGGTTGGAAATATTCTGGAAATTAAATCATAATGTTCTGTGTCAAAAGTCACATGTATTTTTAATAGATGTGTAAATTGTGACAAAACAGATATAGTATGATAATATCTGTTTATATCTAGTTTGACTGCCCAGATCTGAAAGAATACATTCATATATCTTCAGAAATGAATGCATTTGAATACATTGAAGTTAATTATAATGTATTAATAAAACACTCAGCTGCCTGAGAGAATCAGAAAGGCTGTTATCAAAAGGCAAACAGCTCCTCGGGCTATAGGGCAATTGCAAAATATCTTAAAATCCCTGTTTCAACAGTTTGTAACATCATCAAGCAGTTTGAGAGTATTAACTTGCCAAGGCACTCTAAGGCCATGGCCGTAAGAAGAAACCAAATAAGAGAAGCATGTGACAGTCAGTGTTGATTGTGGAAACAACGCCATGCCAGACATTTGAAGAGCTTCCAGCTCCAAGGGAGCCATACACTTAACACTGAAGGTGCCATGGGCAACGAATGAAAGGAAATCTGCAAATGATCTATACATGTTAGAGGAAATAGTGTTATCCAGTGTCACAAAACTAGGTTTGAGGTGAAGGTCTTGGGTCGTTCAGCAGGAAAACCTCAAATACAAATCCAACAGCAAAGAAAAATTGGTTGAAAAGGTTGAATGTTTGCAAAGCAGCAAGTCCTGCCCTAAATTCACATGAAAGCTTTTGGCTAGAGTTCAAATCTTTCATTGCAAAAAGAAATCCTGCAATTACAGAGAGCTTTGGCACAAAGAAAAAAGAAGACTACGGGAAATATCAGAGGCTGAAATTGTAGTCAAATATACACAAAAGCTATTTGGACCATTTATGCTCATACAGTTTGCAACATGTTTAAAGACTGTGGGTCAAATCTAAAATACAAGTAGCAAACTGCAGAAACTTTCCACTGTCATGTTACACCGTATCACACTGAAGACTTATTTTTTCATTTAACGGTGGATTCACATTGACATATTCATTACTCTGACAGTCTCTGACTCTGTATAGGTGTGTACATGTGTTTGCTTTTTTTCCTTTAAGTCGTAACTAATGATTATATCCAGTGTCAAAGAATCTTTGCTTAAATCAACAATTTCATTCAATCCACAAACCTAAAGAAAGAGAAGTCTTAACATTCTCATTGCTCACTTCCCTGATTTCTCAGTAATAATGTAAAAAACTAAAGGCGCATCAACTCGTCCATGAAATGCAAAAACTGCAACGAAACTAAATTTCAAGACGCTTTTCCAAAACAATTTGGATTCGCAACGATATTTCATGGCTTCCTTCTTTGACCATGCTCCACTTCTCTTTATAGTTTAATTTAAAGAAGATCCCATTGACAGACCACAACAAAAATATAACGGGCTCCACCTTCTTGGCGGAGGTAGAAAATGCATGCAAATTGTGTCTGCTTCTTTGTTCATGTATTGGGTGACAGAGTGCGTCATATGTCTCTGAACACATGCATACAGACATACCTCAGCTTCGGCATCTGTAACTCTTTCCTATCATTGTTTAGTGTGTGTGTGTGTGTGTGTTTCTTTGATTCACGTGCATATCAGCATCCAAGCCACATTTGCAATTCACAGCAGCCTCCCTCATGCATTGTCCCAATCTCTGCCTACTTACACTGCTCTTTTTTTTTTTTGTCTTCCTCTGTGCATTGTTTTGGCCTGCAGCTATTGTATCTGTTTAGATTGACTGGTGGTTTGGCTTTACCTCTTGGCTTCAGGATGGGGGAAAGAAGGGAAAGATAACAGAGACAGACAAGGTCTTGATCACACACACACATACATCCCCCAGTGCCACCACCTAAGTATGACTCCTCAATAAACACCTCTTACCAAAACAAATAGGACATGTTAATTTTCTTTTTCTTTTCATCTCTTTTGTCTCTTGCAATCTCCTGCTTTTTCCTTTTTAAGTCTTTCCTGCCACTCAGCCCCTTACTTTTTCCTTTTTTTTTAAATTCTCATTCCATACTTCTTGATTCTCTACCTCTGTCTCTCCTCATTTCTCCCCTCTCAAGTTTAGCAGGGAGGAGTGCCAGTGATTAGGAGGCGTTAGAAAGAATGGACGTGCTGTTCCCATAAACCGCTTTGTGCTGTCAACACCAGCTTTGGTGGAATGGAATCAGATAAAAAAAAGGGGGGAAAAAAGAAAGAAAAATCAGTGTGTGCATATGTGTGTGTGCGAAAAGGAGGGGGGGGGGTCAATTAGAAGTGTAGCTCAGCAGCTCCAGTGAGACACATGACTCTCTTGCCTACTACTGTAAAGTCAGTTTGCCCTTCAGCTGAACTTTGGCTCACTTGAGCTCAGCAGAGAGAGGCCAGACAGAGAAGAGAGGTGGGGAAAGAAGGAGAAAGAAAAAAAGACAGCAAAAGGACTGACTCGCCATGGTGGAATTAATACCACGACTCCCCCTTTCTCATACGCTCGGACATGCGCCTACAAATATTTGGCCACATACGAAGCGAGTGATGTGACTCGCAGAATCTTCCAGGGCAAAGGGAAACACAAGTTCCAGTGGCTTTATCAGCTGCCTGCTGGGATTCCTCTCCTTTCACAGCTCATGAACTTCTTTTTATCTCCAATAGATTAGGCGCTCCGGTACGGTTGCATCGAAAGAACACTCAGATTGGGAGACGCTGGTAATTTGAGTCTAACTTCATGGTAAATATGGAAATAAATTTGCATGAGCAAAAAGATGTGGAATTTGTCGATGAAACTGTCGCTGGTTGACTACATGCTGATCCAAGTTTAGTAAGCCTGCAAGTTATGCAAAGGTTCCACCTTTTAAAGAGAAACAAAGGAGAAATTAATTTAAAAAATCAGATTGTTTTAGACATCCTGCAAAACTATTGAGACCCTTATCCTTGCCACATCTACACTAGTCATAGAAAACTATCAGATATGTACTATTAACTATTAATTATCAAAGATGCAGTGTCATAATACAGTGTGAAACCAGACCTGTCATGTCACTATTTGAATCACTTACGCGTAGTGTGACTTTCAATGTGCTTTGTGCATCAGAATAATAAAAGTAATCTGGTAGCGCTTTCTGCAGCAGCCAGTCATCATCACTTCACATATTCCATTGACTCTTGTGCCAAAGTAGATCTAATAAGTTATCCTGAGCAAAGACGATTGCTTAATAGTGCTGATCATTTTTAACAACATGTTGATGAAATGCATTGTCTCAATTCAATTCATCATTTGGATTTAAACACATTTTCCCTCCATTATTGTTATCCTCAAGAAAATCTATTATGAACTATGGTGAGGCAAGTTATTATGGAATGAATATAAAGTGGGAATGCTGAAAGTAATTATCTATAAATTAAAGGTGAATCTTCTTTTGTAGAATGCTCATGGAAAATGTAGTTTTACCTTTGGGGGAAGATGAAGTGTCACAAATAAGCTGTATCCACGCCAGTCTGCCATGTTTATTGTAGTTTAAAGAAGGGATGAGTGTCAATTGACCTCCTTTTAAATTGAACATGAAAAAGAAGTATGGAGGGAAAGTAAGTCTTTTATTCTCACATACTTTTTTGTCACACCTTAAATCTGCACTTCACGTCTAAGTAATTTGGATGGTGTACAATATTTTCTTTTGAAAGTTCATGCAGGCACAATATGTCCGCCTGCTAAGTGGCCAAACTTGCTCTTTGTTCCCTCGGCTGAAATAGCAGGCCAAAAAGAGAAAAACAGTGTGCATTTACTGCATATTCTCATTTGCAGTGGGCATGCATCATCTGCTTAGAGAAATCAGGGTAAGCCATCAGAATATTAAAGAGGCTGACATTTACTTGGAAGGTAGTTCTGTGTGTCTATGCCTTTAGTGTCTACTTAATCATTGTGTTCACTACTTTCCACTTTGGTTTCTCCACTTCACTCTTTACTCTGACACACCAGCGGTACCGACATGCCTAATAGAGGTGCATTTTAAGCTGCCTGTGTTTGCAGGCGTTAGATTCGCAGTGACAGGAAGAGATGGAGGGAACAGAACAACAGGAAGTAAGGAAAGAGGGAAGAAAGACTGACAGTGAGAGTGAGTGGCTATTCTTTCATGCTGACTGAGTGGAGTGTCAAAACAGGAGTGAAGTGTTGCAGGGCCATGAAAGATTGAATGCTCAGCGAGATTCCATGTTCCACATAGCATGTACAGACAGACGGGAAAAGACAGGAGTCACAAAGATAATGGGGTTTGAATAAGCTCAGAGAGACAGAATGTTAAAGGCAAGCCTCATCCTGTGATGCATTTTAAAGCTAGTTTGGTATTGTTATGAGTCTGATTTTGCCATCTTGAAGTTAAAGCCTATCACACTCTGCAGTGAGCCATTCCCAGACTCACTACTACTTGCTGCTGCTTCGCGCTACTGCCCGATAAAGCTGCAATGCTATAAAAATAATCTTAAAAAGGATCATCAAATAGTTATGGAGTCTCATAAGCTCAGAATTCACTGAAATGCAGAAAATGTGAATCACAAATCTAACTTCCAAAAGCACTCCACCTGTTCTCCTGTGACTGATGCTTATTCCTTTAGCCACTAATTGGCACTTATGGGAAACCCTCCCACATACACTCGGTGCATCTCTTCCTCCATCACTCCTCACATGCACACACATACACACCTAGGAAATGGATTGACCTCATTCGCGGGGCTTGAGGGGCTACATTAAAGGGTCTCTCACTCTCTATCTGGCAGATTGTCAAAAAGTGGGTGGTCAGTATAAGTGAGAATCATGCCCTAGTTTGACTCAATCTGTTGGGAATCAAGTGGTCTTTTGACAAGGCTTTTAATGGATGGGAGTGTTTTATGTGGATCGGGACCTTTGCACTATATCGAAGCAGCTTTCTGTACCTTTAGCATGGTGGACACTGTAGTTGAAGAAAATTCCTATTATTATTCCAAAATTGGATCCTTATGGTTTGTAATAAGGTCTGGAGCTGAGCCTTGAGGAACTTCACACACTACTCCTTTCTTTTCCAATCCCTCCACTCAAACTGTTGACCTTTCCCCTCTTGTGACAATACGTTTAAATACAGAGAAGTTTCTATAATGTTATATTTATCCAAATTGTTTGTATCTTTATTTCCAGGACAATATTTGCCCCACAACTTGTTTGACGTGTGTCATGATCGAAAAGTGTAACAAATATGCAAGTTAGTGTGCATACTGCTGTGCCAACACGTACAAAACTGTATGCAGAGATATCCTCACTCAAAGAGCACACTGCCGTAAATCATTTAAAGTGCGAGTATTTTCTGAGAAATGCTTTGGATAAAAACAGCCCACCTGGGTCCTGCAGTATATAGATCAATCATGTATCACAAGAAAGTCAAGGGAAGAGTGGGATCACAGAAGGAGTAAGAGGAGTGTGTGCCTGTCCGTACACACAATGCATTATGCATCTGACGTGCAACCCAGTGTACAATTACCAGCACTTACAAGCAAACAGTACATGCACTGAACCATGCTTGGGACAGTGTTAAGGCATCTTGTTTCCCTCCCCCACCACAATACCTTGCTTTTTTTCTGCATTCCCGGAGTGAAGGAGGGAGAGGGGATAAGATAAGGATAGGCTATGTGCTTGGTTTGCCCTCCATTTGAAAGGAGCAATGTGGCACTATGTAAAGATGGGAGAAAAAGGAGGAGGCCTATCATAAAGTGAGCTTGTTTCTGGTTAGTGAAGGGCGCTCAGTGACAATAAGCAGTAATCCTACTTCCCCAGACCTTTTAGGGACAGAGCGATAACATGGAGAGAGATAGCAACAGATTAGCTGACCCGGTGCAGTTATTTTCCTTGTGAACTCTTAAATAATCCTTTACAAACAATATCTTATATTTGACTCTTTTGCTTAAGCAATCCAGTTTTGCAAATGGCCTTTGCTTCTGAGGGGTATTGCTTCTTTGTTCCTGGCCTAACTTGGAGTCAGGGATGGCATCCCTTCAGAAAGCAGCTTCTACATTGGATGCGATCTATAAAATTGCTGGGTTGGATCAATTTGAGCCCGTAGACGAAGCTAGAGTCAGTCCTCCCATGAGTAGCAGGCCTGTGTAGCCTTATCCCCTGATGGATGTGGAGAGGGGCTAACTTTAATCCTGGACTAACAGGCAGTTCTCTGGCCCTTGATTGCTGAAGAAAAATAGCCCAAGGGGCAAAATATAGTCTTCCTTTGATGCCAGAGGACCTGCTGAAGATTTATATTTGGGTGTATGACTATATATGTGCATACCTGAGGTGAGGGAGGAAAAGAGGAGGTGTATGATAGATAGAATGATTTTATTATTTGTATGTATTGGGTTTATTTTCACTTCTGAATTCTGGTCATCAAAAACAATTTTGCTGAATGATAAGGTATCAGGACCTTGGGTATACAGATTGAAAGTACTTTGATTTCTCCAAATTCAGCAGACACTTTTAAGCAACATTCTTCTGAAAATGCCCCCCCCCCTTACTTGCATGCAAACTAAGAATGCAAAATGTGAAGAACATCTTTCTGATATAGTATCATTATTATTATTATTATATATAGTATCATTTCTACAGCCTAGAATGAACTTTTCACAGAAAACTTATACAAGCCTTATTAAAGGTGAATGTCTGCTTTATTTTTGCAAATGAAATTTTCTTCAGGTTTTATACTTTTTGAGCAACATCATTATAAAATGATGAGTAATACACCGTTTTTTTCCCTTCAAAATACAAGATATAACAGTGTATTAAGAGCTCATTAGGACACTTCTATAAATGCAAAACACTAGCTAAGATTCCACAGAGGGTGATGCCTTGATTTTCATTTGCTACTCAGGTTACACCTTTAAGTCACAGCTTTATGAGAGGATAGATGATATCTCCAGAGAATTTCAAGCTCAATTTCCAAACCTGCAGATGGAATTTTGAGTGGCAGCACTTGTACAACTCTGTACAAAAACAGGTACTGAAAATCCTCCAGTGTGCCATTACAGTTTCATGTCTCTAACAAAAGGAATTCCCACATAAAGTCTGGTTGTGTGGAGACCTTGCAGCATTGGTGCAAAAATTTATGACCATCCTCAGCTGCTTGAAGTGTGTCCCTCTTGACGGTTAGAATGCCAAGCTTCTTTCTGTTTATAAAGACATGAGGTGCAAAGGCACACATCTGGTCATTAGCATGCTGGACAGACAGCAACAGGTTATGGTTGTGGATTTGCTCGGAGCTTTAGCTCATGTAAACATTTGAAGTGGGAAGAGACGTTTTTACCAAAAGCCTCATTTAGAGGGGTTGCTTGCCTCAGGGAATGATTTCATGTCATTATTCAAACTATGCAATGTAGTCATTGTTTGAGGGTGTAGAACATCAAAGATAATTGTGAGGTTGCATTGCTGAATACATAATGTTCTCACACTGCCTCATCTGTATGGATTAATTAAAATATGATTAAGGTGAGTAAGTAAATGTATATCCTAAATCTTAATGAGCAAAAATAAATCACTTCAACACCTAATTATATAAATGTGCCAATCCCCTGGGAGCAAACAAGTAATTTAAAAAAGGGCCACATTTTGGGGCAGTGATGCTCATGTCATTAAAGGTGACAGTACCAACTTGCATGACATCTAGACCTAGAGGCCACATGTGATATGCACCATTGCATTGTTATCAACCGTGCCAACAAGTACCCCGCCCCCCCTCAGCCTCTGCTCTAAAATATGTCCCCTTGAATGCACTCACCTGCCAAAATGCTCTCATGCACACCAACCCATGCAACCTCACCATATTTTCTCCATCTTCCCCAGGAGAGCAATACATGAGCAAACTATACATTTTAATTGAGCTACTTAGAGTGCCTCATGCCCTTGTGAAAACAAAAAGACTAACTTCTTTACACACACAGTGTACAATGTTCTGGATCATCCATCTCTGCTGCCAGTGAAGCTACCTTGCCAGAGGGTGCAGCTGCGCACTGCATTGCCTTCCTACAGGAACGGACCACTGACACTTCAAGCCACCTTTTTCAGTCCTTTTCTACCTTCCTCTGAAAACTTCCTTTCTTCCTTCATGCTACTGCAAATAAATAGCTGAAAGAGCTTAAGGGTAGTAAGAATGGGTGGTTTCTTTTTTTCTTCACGCTCCTTCCCATTTCCTCTAAGTTACAGCCCCCCAAAACGGCCTTTAATGGGAAACTGAGGACAAGCCAAATGGGGACTTTATCCAGCCATCGGTTTGGCAGCTAGAACTGCTGCCGAGAGGGCTTTGAAATCTCCTTAAGGCAACTCTGAGGTGGGGAGAAGAAGAGACACAGAAAGGTGGGGTCAAAGGTAGAAAAAAAGGAGAAAAAGATAAGGGGCGTATATGGGATAGAAACAGGATGGTGAGAAAGAGATTGCCCGTGATGGGGAAAGAAAGGTGGCTGAAAATGACAGTATAAACTGAGCGTATGCGGAAGAGACAGGAGGAGGAGGTGGAGATATGATCGGTCAGTGAGGACTAGAGGAGGTCAGAGCTGGATTAACCTGTATAAGGATTAGACAGCAATGTGAGGGGAGCCTCAGGACTACAGCAGCTGTTGCCCAGGGTGCCGGTCACTTTTCACTGCTAAATGTTTCTGTGTGTTGATTTTAGTCAACAGATGATAAAGACTCATGTATATGTGAGTTTTCAGGGTAGTCAGTACACAAAAAAGGGAAGAGGTTTTGTCTCCCAATTTGCTGAAATTAAATCTTTTCAAAGCAAAACATATTTTATATTCTTATAATATCAAGTAAGAAATTGCTGCAATGAGGAGCAAAAGCCTTATTTTCTGATGTTTGGTTTAGTGTGATGTACATTATCCGGTCTGTTGAGCAGTTTGTTGACTTGCCAACATCGTTATGGCTGCAAAAAAAACTTCAAACTCATAATTTTTGTCATGTCTAGTTGTTGCTGTGTGTACTGAATTTAGCACAATTACAGAAATTAAAAGTAACAATTCAACAATGAATGCCAAGTGAAATCAAGAGTTGGTAAACCTCAAAAACAGTCTGTCAAACAAGATTGAAAATGTAGGATTGAGCTTCCATCACTTAAAAAAAGCGTTATTTGTGGCAAATGTGCTTAGAGAGAGAAATCTTAGAAAATTACAATGAGCTGTTTTTGGTGTGCTCTTTTTTCCTTGAACACAAATAAGCTTTCATTGTAAAGTCAACAGGTTTTTAGTTTACAATGGACTAAATAGGGATGATTTAGTGATGTGCTTTTCCTTTTAGTGTTGGAACCACCTGTAGCACAGCACAACACAGAGTGATGCTTGGTTAGGCAAAAAAAGAAAAAAAGATAAATGGGGTTATGTAAGAACTATGTCCATGAGTTTACCTGCAACCCCCCCCCCATTATCATGGACACAAAGGACAATAAGGTATCAGTCAAAATGTATTCATGAGACAGTCATGAGAATTATTCTCATGACTGTCATCTAGGAGACATGGTTAGGTTTAAACCTAAACCAAGTGGTCATTTTTAGATATTAGCACGAAATATTTAAGGTCAAATTGTGATCCCCAACTTCTAGAGTTCACAATGTGAACTGAACATGTTGAACACCTTCATTGCACTAGATGGGTTCCTCACTGGTTATCTGCTAAATAAAAACCTCTGCTAAATAAATGCAAATTGTGAACACACATTAATTTGCCTGTTTTTCACCAGCATTCATAGCCCCAATAAATTGCACTCAATACTATTTTGCCCATGTTTTTTGAGAACCTATTTTATGTCTTCAGCAAAATACAATGGCTGAAAAATGTAGGAGACAAAATCTTGGTCTTTAATAAGTTTTGTTTTTGATCTGAAAAATAAAAAGAGTGATAAAGCCACTCTTATTCCTAAGAAAAATTGCTTAAGTTATGCACCTAACAAGTCTCATCACTTTGCAGTAAAGTCTGCATTAAGTGACGAGATGTTCTATTTTGCATTTGACTTTAAGCTTCTGTCAAATTTTATGTGTTTAAATATGCATAACCATGCTACCAAGTGTCATCCTTCACACATATAAACACACAAATAGTTTCACCAGAGCCCTCCACCATCTGTGGAGCTGCCCATTTCTTTTTCTCTCTTATCTTTTGTACCTGCAGAGAGGCTCTGGGCTATGTCATCTAGTCTCTAAACACACACACACACACGCATACACACACAGATCCTTCCTCCATCACAGTAGGAGACAGTGGGCTTGGCTTTCACTCTGATCTCTCCACGCAGCCTCCGAGCCTTGGAGATAGGGTCAGCCTAGCACATGATGGCCTTCCAATCCGTCTCTGATACAAACAATACTTCCACACACAGACACAGACACACACACACACACCACTGAGCATGCACAGTCTCAAACCCACAACACGGGTCAATAACCAGGGTATACCAACAGCAATCACAGGACTGCTGGACGTGGGGGCTGTGTATTTGCGTGACATTCGATCGGATGGATTTGCCTTGTTCTTTGCCAGTCTCCCAGGGGAGGAGGCCAAGGGAAGAGAACTGATCTGTGGCATTCTTTCAAGGATGATTCTCTCCTCTGTCTCTCTGATGATGGTGGCCTTGGCTTACAATGGGTACACCATGGGTCTTGTATTGAAACAATTGCTCCTCAACGAGCTCCTCATATTCTCTGTTGACACAGGGGGGTGGTTTGTACAGCATTAAAGGTTTGGTTTTTGTTTTCACACAAGCATGTGGGACATTGTAAGTTGGTGTATCATGGTGCCTGTCTGAGCAATGTGTTTAGGAAACAGAGAGAGAGAGAAAGAGAGGGATCTTTTATCTGTATTGTCAGGGGATAATCACACAGCACACCCTTGAATATCCCGTGTGATAAAATCTAATGTGACACTGTGGGATAGCAGGGATGATTGAACTCTTGTCTTAAAGAAATCAAGCAAATCCACCTTCGCTCTGCTTGAGATGGATACAACACAACAATGTCAAATGACTATGTTTAGAGTATGAGGCAATCAGGAGAGAGGTAGGCCAGCATGCCTTTCCCCATGAGCCTATGAGCATGAAACCTCGCTAACACCAGAGATGATTCATCTCAAACAATCCTTTAGTGAATTTAATCTCAAAGACAAATTCTGCTCTCTCTCCTTGTGTGTACTGCTGAATCAAGCAAATACAATGCAACAAAGATATTAAACAAGCTGAAAAGAATTGGCTTCAAGCAAGAAGCAAATTCGAAATTGTTAATTTGTAAAGCTGTTTTATACAAGGTTTTTCTCTGCACTTTCTGAAACAGAAGGGACTGTATTTCCCTGAACAGATTTCATAAATACATTAAAAAAAGGGTGGGGTGGGGGGGAGGGGGGGTTAAATAAAATTTGGGATGCTGTGTTAAACATTTAAAAGTTTAACAAATCAATATCTTTGCTACAACAGGACATAGACAATCCTAGGTTTAAATATAACATGTTGAAATTGATGTTATTAGCTCATCTTGAAACAATGTCTCAAAAGAAGTTGAGAGCGGTGGCAACAAAAGCATGGAGAAGTAAGCAGTTCTAGAAAGAAACATTTGGAGTGACATGTTTTAATTGGTTAGTAACATGATTAGGTGAAAAAAAAAAAAACGGTTCACTACGGTGAACAAGACAGAACTGCTGAGCAGCTAAAATCCTCTATCAGACAAGAATGGGAAAACATTTCTCTACCAGCAGTCCAGCAACTGGTCTCCTCAGTTTCTTGACTTTTGTTGCAAGAACCGGTAGCTAATAACAGTCAAGGGAACTCCATACAATGGTGAAGCTTTTTAAGACTTGTTGCTGCTAGTGCTGTCAGTTAATTAAAAATTTTAATCGCGATTGATTGCACGAGTGTCCTGAGTTAACTTGTGATTAATCACAGAATTTTTTAAAATCTTTTTTTATTTTCATTTTATCTATTTATTTTATTATATTTTTTTAACTGGATATTTATCATTATATAATACTTATATAAGCCGTTAGGAAGCCCAAATAGATGCTAAACAGATAATTAATCCAGATTTATTTATTTCTTAATATTCTAGTTACCTTTGTGTGAGGTAGATTGTTAAGAGTTGAAATTTCTGAGCTGACTTGAATGAAGCACAGCAGCAAACTGCGTGTCACTGTAAGTTTAAGTTTCATTTTCTATTCCTCGACCCGTGACCGGCTTGAGTCACCTTCTCCTGCATTATTTGGAGAACTTAGTTGATAAAATACCTGAGTCTTGTCAAAAAAAAAACATCTCGCAGAACTTTAAAGCTGAACTGTCCATGTAAATGATCCATTCCGTGGGCGTTTCTGCTTCAGAGCCACAATCTGCTTTCTACATCACTTCCTGAAATCAGTGTGTGCTTAATCATGCCGTAAAAAATTATACCGCTGTTAAAAGGAATTTGTGTTACATGTTAACTCTGACAGCCCTAGTTGCTGCTATTTAAATCTTGTTCAAGTTTTTTTTTTATGTAAATGTCTAATTTTCAACATTTTGTATATTCTATATGTTCTATGTAATGGCTTAAGGGATTTGCATATTTTTGTATAATGTTTGTATTTACATTTTATCACAGCAAAAATCCCAAAACAAATACAAGAAAACAATCTATTCAAGTTCAATGATTAATTTGTTGATGTTTATATTCCTCAGTTGAATTACTGGGTATCACAATTGTATCAAAGCTATGCATTTAATTATGGATTGCAATGGAGATACAGTATGCTTTGTGTTAACCAATATCTGCAACATGTATTCATGTGATTACTACCTCTCAGCAAGAGAAACTGGCTGGTTTCAGTTTTATCACTTAGGTTATAAACAAGTACCATCTCCCACCAATCCTCAATTTGCAACATTTCACCTAGAATTCACCCTCCAGTATTGTCTTGAGGAGAGACTGAGATTTGCAAGGGATATTTGTCAAGGCAATAACTTTACCCCTCTTAAAATAATGATTCAACATTATAGCATTCAATGCAAGAAAATCTACTGAAGTCGTGAGTTTCATATTCAACCCCAAAAAGTCTTCTTAACTGCAACCCATAGCACTGAAGGCTTCATATCCAAAGGATACAGCTCAGTTCTAGTGATGGCCTCCGCATTAGGCCCACCATAACAATTGCCAAACACTGGGACTAAAATTTCTGAGGAATTATGGCAGTCTGCAGTTTTACATGAAATTCAAATAACAATATGACATAGACCCTTCAACTGTAAATTGAAACAAAGAGTTCATCCCAGCAGAGGCAGACTGCTGAAATTATTTCCAGTATCCTATGGTCTTCAAGATGAAGTGTACCATTTCTTTTTGTAGTTACCCATATTTTGGACCATTCTGGTCAATTATCTCTGAAATTCTCAAAAATCTGTAAAGTTTTAATACAGCCGGACCAAAGAATTGCAGCCTTCGGTGTAGTTTCTGGAGTTCTTGCATTAAAATACTGTCACCAGTACTTATTGGGGAACAAACATCCTAAAATGACAGTCAGTGTCCATTAGCATGCAATCTGCAACACATGCAGATGTGAGAAAAGCCGAGCTCATAAAAGTCTTGCTTCTCTGGAAGATTCTCCACGCTTGACCTTACGGATAATACTTCCGCTAGATTTTGGAGTGCTTAATAAGTAATATTCTCCTAAAGGCCAGCAGCAGGTATTTGGAGCAGGGATTCATTATTGAATGGAGCTCAGACCAAGTTTATGGTCCCAATTATGCTAGGCTATAAAACTCTGATACTGGTCGAACAAAAAGTTTCACTCAGTTTCCAAGCTGCAGAACAGAGACTCCAGATTAGAAATTCATTTCAGAAATGAGATGAGCAATTATGATCGGGAGATGGAGGGAGACATTGCATCATGCTTATCCCAGCTTTTATCTCTGGTCAGATCAAAGCTAATATCTGATTAAATATGCAGTCTTTCAGACTAAAAATGAATGAAATGAGAGACATAATGACTGTGTCCACATAATGAATTTTGAGTTGGGTATACAGTAATATAGTAGTCCCCATAAGCCAACATTTTACTAAGATAATTCCTTGATATGAATATTACTATCTAAACCTATTAACAGAATATACGGCAGATGTGTAGTTAATATTTAATTTTAATATCTGGGATGAGATTTCATTATTGATGATGATGCATGGAATTTATGGTAAAGGGGATGTAACTCTAACTGAAGGTTTTTCATAACATCTAACAAAACCACAGGAAAATTCAGCCATTCAGTCTCTGCTGATATAATATCATGGCTTCCTCTCTTTTCATGTCAGCTCTATTCCTTCATGCTGTCCCTGAACCCACACCTGCACCCACACTCGTTCCTTCATCTTTTTCAGGGTGTCATTTGTCTTCTTGCGTCTCTTTCTGCCAGTCTCTGTCATGCTTCCGCTCCCACCCCCCCTCATCTCTTCAATCCCCCTTCTCGGCCAGGAACGGTTTCAGGTGAGCCAATTTCATCTTGGCCATGCCTCTTGTTTGCACCGGTCAATTCTGCTTCTCGAGAATGGCCTCCTCTCTTCATCGAGGGCCTTTTCATTTGGACAACTTGGCTTCTATGCCCTAACCCTGAAATTACTTTCGGGAGTTTGTGAAAGGGTTGATGGGTTAGTGTGATATGGTGCGGTCTTTTCATGCTGGACTGACATCACTGACCAGTGGCAATAGTTTTTCTTTTTCTTTTTTTTTTCTTCTAAGTTCAAGACAAAAGTTCAGTGCCACAAGAGTTATTAGGGAAAAGTCATTGGCTGAGATGTGACAGAGACATGGTTAATGCAGACATTATGGAGACATATGCATGCCTTGTACTGATTTAAAAATAAAATAATATGAAGATCAGCTACCTGTTGCAATCCACAAGTGCAAAGGTTCAAGAGTTTGCACAACCTGATCAGGTAAAGACTAGAGATTTACTAAATGATTTACAGACAAATTGCTCAGATCTAAGGCACACACCAAACATCTACCATGTTTAATATTTTGGAGTGCAGTTGGTGGGGGAGAAGCTGGTGAGTGCAAGGGAAGAGATCAGGGAACATGACATAGGGAAACTTGGAAAAGCAACATAGAAAACATACAGCAAATATGACAGAAAGCATAGTTAAACAACTGGTTTGCTGTGGAAAGTCAGCAGAATTTTATTAAAACTCTTGCTTTCAGTATGCAATATCATCATAGACTTAAAAAAGACAAGCTTGTATCAAGCCTCTATGGTTTGTCTGGCAGCTGTAAATGCCTCATAAAGATTGGCTACATTCAGTGTCTAAAACATTTTTGCTCCTATTCCTTCTTTAGTCTTTGTATTTATTGACCTTTTCCCTTTTGGATTTCTATGGCAGTTATCAACCAGCTTAGACGTAGATAACTGTCAACTAGTGAACTGGAGTGTGCAGAGGGATGCACAGCTTGGTCTGTAAATGCATCAACTGGAAATGTTTCATGCTTATTATCACCAATATTAACATAGATTCAGTCGCAGTTAAACAAGATCATTTTTATTGCCCACCCCTAATGGGAGCAGAATTTGTATTGATGGAACTGGTAGGGAAACACACATGAACAAAAATGTTGAATGGCAATTTTTGTAAACATAATCTTTGCAAATCATTCACTGCAAGGACCGGGTAGGTTTGCCTTATTGCAAATTTCACATCTTCAATTAAACCATTTATCTAATTTAATTTGTGATTTTATTAGGATTTTTCTTTATGATTTTATTGGGATTTTTGCTATTTGTTGATGCTATTTACTACTTTCTAATGCTTTCTTTACACCATCTGTAATGCTTTTAATATTATGTGAAAACCACTTTGAATTGTCTTCCACAGGAAAGGCGCTATACAAATAAACTTGCCTTGCCCTGTGTGGGATGATAATATACATTAGAGCATGGGTGTCCAAAGTTGGTCCTCAAGGGCCGCTTACTCAAATAAAATGGATCCAATAGCCTATGAAGTTCTGCACAATGACTCATTAATTTGAACCAGGTGTGTTGAAGCAGGGAAACATAGAAAAACCTGCAGGATTGTGGCCCCTCAGGGACTGGAGCTGGACACCCCTGCATTAGAGGTTAATTTCTGTTGGAGAAGGGACTCATCCCAGCAGTAGGCGAATTCATCAATTGGTGGGTATATACTAGATGTCATTGAGTTCTTCAGACTAATTTAGCTTCATCTGAGATCACTAAACAAAAATATGTAGTTTCAGCTCATATGTCTTGTCATGCTTCATTTTGCCAAGCAATTAAGCTGCACACAAAAGATGGAAGCACATCACAACTTAATTTACTCTGCAGTAGCAGTAAGCTTATCAGGTGAAACCGATTTTCTGAGGAAATGTTGCTGTGTAGCACATTATGCTCAGAAGACAACAATGGCATACAAAGTGGGACCGGATGTTCCCTTGACATAGTGCTTTAAAGTGTGGATGATGTGGTCAGCAGCTCATTAATGCTTTGTTAACATTTTCTGTAATGTGAAATAAATTAGGCACAAGCAATATGGCAGTCTCCTTTCTAAGAATAGTCTCTCACCTGCTCATAAGCCCTGACATTTCAGAAGAGGGAGACCTTTAACTCACCAATCAAGTTTTGCATTTGGTAATAGACACGAGTCTAATCCAATGACGCTGATCCAGGAGTAAGCGAGGAGCAAATAGCTGCCTCACTATTTCATTCTTTCCTCATTTATGCCTTTTTTTAAACTTCAATCCAAAAGACCAAACTCTTTCCACATGCTCCAGCCATTAGCTAATAATTCTCTCAGATCATCAGTTGTCTATTTCACTCACTAAAGCACTGTCATGCTCATCTAATGGCATGACCCAGGTATGTGCATGTGACTGAAATTTCTCTGTGTGTGTTGGCGTGCATGCACTAATACATACTCCGAAGATGCATCTGTTACCTGCACCTCCTTCACGTGTCATTGGCTGTGGGAAATGAGAAGCCTTCACCTCTCAGCCTCCCAAGGAATAGGAGCTGAATGGCGTACAGCTCTGACCGGAGGCAATCAGAGTTAGCTTTAACGGTCACAGCTAATGAGAGAGGGCTTGTGCTGTGACTGTGTAAAGACTGTGCAGAGCCACAGCTAAAGCAAACACGCTCAGTTGATTTTGACGCATTGCACGCACACATAC
The DNA here is from genome assembly GCA_028567055.1 of Leptatherina wallacei. Taxonomy (NCBI): domain Eukaryota; kingdom Metazoa; phylum Chordata; class Actinopteri; order Atheriniformes; family Atherinidae; genus Leptatherina; species Leptatherina wallacei. The sequence goes on along the minus strand of JAOXYM010000005.1, from coordinate 7,723,688 downwards.
TGAAAAAAAATTAGCTATTCGGATTGTATTGACATTTAGGTGTGGAAAAAGTGAGGAAGCAACACTAAGTATTTTATAAAATACTTCAAGTGCCCCCAACAGTTAGTAAAATACTCAAGCAGGGATTTAATGTCTCCAAATGTAAATAATATCCAATGTAGTCAATAATATCAAGTGTTGTTTTCTCCTTATTACTGTTGGAGAGTGCAATCATCCAATCCACCAAACAACTCAAAACAAGAGTGAATACCAACAGGACAATATTGCAGGGGATTTTGGCACTTCTTTTGGGAGCACTATCCTCACATTTAGCTGTGTTGCTAATTCCACAAATGCACATTCTTTACAAGTTATACCTTGTTGTAAAGATAATTAATCAGGCTTTCCAATGATGGGATGGATAATACAACATCTGTTACAATTATCAAAGTGGAGAAATAAACAACCAAACATTTCCTTACTTTTTGATCTGAGTTTATTTAAAAAATCATCCATCCTCAAGAGATTCTAAGGATTCTAAAGATCTCATGTGTCAAATGTTGAAACCACATACTTATCATTACTTGATGCATTAGCATGGAATTAACACAATTTCCCCTGAATGTCAGAATCTGTATCAGTAAATGTTAAACTCCTCAGAAACAATCAAATTTGAATGAGAGTGAGTGATACTGACAGACAGAAGACTGGAACGCCCCACCCCCCCACCCCCTTTACTCTTAGACAAGATCATAATCGGATAGTACATACACACACACACACACCTGTATTTTTGTCCCCTTCCCTCCTCCGACCTAGCTTATTCTTCCAGTTGAGAAATAAGGATAAGGAAAAAGAGACCGCGCAAAAGGGAAGGGGGAAGGTGGAAGGAGGGGCTCAGGGAGGAGTAGAATGGCATTATGTCTATCGGTGTGGATAATTGAATGTTAGAGCGTTTTTCTCTGAGCCTTTGTTGTCCAATCAATACTGCAGTTCCCATGGGAGCTAATCTGTATTAGCAGAATTAGCCTGCTGGCTAACTCAGATGTCTCAACAGCAGGCCCCCTTTTTTGTGTCTCACAGAGTGAGGTGGATGCTGTGTGTGGGCAGAGTGAATGGTCTGCACAGGTGTAAGGTAGAATGAATTAGACATCTGCACAAATACAGTTATATTACATATAACAGTGTGGTATATTTCATGTATTAAGCATTATAATAACTTGAAAGCTTTGTAACTAAAGCAGTAATCTTTTAAAATGAAAAAAAGTATAAAAGCAAATAAAGTTTCTGTGTATCTAAGCAAGGGGGAAAATTGCCCTACTTGATAAGCAAAATGCTAAATCATTAATATATTGAGAAAAGATTTTGCCTAATGCTGATATGAATCAGAGATTGATAGTTAAAGTGATCTTTAAGCAGAATATTTAGTGGCTTCAGATAAGATGCCCTGATTTCAATTTAAATGTAAAAATGATTTATTATTGCAATGTGAGAGGTCTGGTATTTAGCAGTGGCAACTTTTACACAAGTTAAAGACGCGAGGGAAACCACAGTGCTGTACTGACAGCACTTAACATGGAACAGATGAGTATTAGCATGGTGTGTGTGTGTGGTTCACTTGACTATGCTCCATATGAGTTCAAATGTGTGCTCCACTCCATATTTTTGTGTGTGCATGAGCATTAAAAATGAGTGGTCTGTGCGTACTAATGAGAGGTGAAGGGAGACAGTAATTGAAACCCAGGGGAGAGCAGGAGATGGAATCCGGACTGGGGGGGGGGGGGGCACAGCAAATGGAAAAAACACTCTCCCTGTGCTCTTTTATTTTCAACATGGATCTAGGCAGCATGTTTCCCCAGGAGACACAGCTGGAGGGAGGAGTGCTCTCCTTCAATTTTCACACTGGTTACACAACAACACACACAGGAACTACTAGTTAATGACATAAATAGCATAATTTTTATTTTCAGGAAATCTAAAAGAAAAAAAAGGAGCAAAGTGGGGCATGTCACCGCTCTTTTGTGTTCATTGGTTGCAAAAATTATTGCTACTGTGGATTTTGTGGGTGTAAAAATACACACACACATTTTTAATTCATTTTCAACTCAGAATCAATCATTTGTATTCATCAAGTGGGGTCAAAAGTAAGGGTCACAATAATTTTTGATGGACAAGTGATGGATGGATAACAAATTGTGACTGAATATATGCACAAAAGAGGAAAGCTGCTGCAATTATGGCTTGTTCAAACAGTTTGTTTGAGTCTATATTTTTATCATAAAGAGTCAACAGAACATTATCCATAGAAAAACGTGGACAAAGTTTTTAATCATTTAGCACTTTGGAAACCATAAAAAAGAAAACAATAGTTAAAACTGGTCATTCTATTCTGTGTAGTGCTAAATGTAGGATGAAGCGTAACAGTAGATTTTGTAGAAGCAATATTCTCTGATCAACTAATTGAGTATAGTTTACATATTTTTGCTGGCAGAGCAACATATTTAAATATTATTCAGATATGCCACATTGAAGTATGATGCTCAAGTAAGGGAAATTTAAGTATGATGTACATGTACAATTTTATACTGCATTGAATCAGTTCAGGAGCTCATCTTTATTTAGACAAACACAACCCAAAATGTAACTTTCAGTGCTTGCAGGGCAAAAGCAAACCCAACTGTAAATAAGCAAGGCAAAAAATGGTGGTGGATTATTATCTTGTTGAAGCAATTTTTCCTGGCAATGAATCTTATTGGAAAGCCTGTTTTTCCCTTTTAAATGGTGCCATAGGCAGATTGTGGACATGTTACAGAACATAATGTTGCTCCATATGTCTTAGGGACCAATCAGGTGCTTGATTGTCAGCAACTGTTGTACTGAAAGCTCACAGGCACAACCCACATACTCATATCTGCTGCTCAGTCCACAAATGCATTTTACAAATAAGGCACCATTTAAAAGGGAAATACACAGGCTTTCCAACAATATAAGATTCAGAGAAGCATTGTTATAACAAAGAACTAATCCACCAATCACAAATTTCGTTACTTGTTGTGCTGAGTTTATAATTGTCAACTGTCTGTCATACACCCAAGCAGGGAGATGTTTGCACAGGAAAGGAGCCTGACCACTAAAAGCTCTGCCTAATAATTTAGTCTTACAAGAAACTCTGAGAACTACATGTAGACCTGCATACCTAGATGGAAGGGATCTTGTGGCATGAGAGGGATAAAAACATTATTCAGGTTGTATAATTTAAGTCATAGTTGTTGAGAGGCATTAGCTGCCTCATCATCAGAACCTCAGAAGCTTACCAGCTAACAGGAAATGTTAATAAACATTCATATGGATCTATAACATGAACAGATTAGAATAATTAAACTGCTCCAAGTCTGATTTAGGTTCTTGCTGGCTGATTCTTATTAATGTTTCAGCAAAAATACTGTTTAACTGTCCAACTATTTGCTATGAATGAAAAGTTGTTTTATGCAACTGTCACTGTCTAAGATTGTCATTCTCAGGTTGAGAACTGTTAAAAAAACAAAAAACTTCTGGATAAAGCTAGTTAAAATTCAATGCACAGAGTGACTTATTTATGTATGTTCATGTTTAGATGCTTTGCAACTACCCCCCCTTGCCCTTTCACACTGTTTTTTGATCCAAAATGTGCAACATGTTCTGTCCTATGGGACAAATTGTACCTATGTATTATTTCAACTTGGCTGTGATAAGACATGAGCATGGGTTTACTTGACCCTGACCATATCTGGATGCTGTGCTGCCTGCTACAGGGGACCGAGCTGTTGTAACATTGTCACCGTGTAATAACTCATGGCCTTGCACGATGACAAGTAAGGTGCTTTGCACACGCACACACACACACACACACACACACTCACACAAATTTGAGCATCTGGGCAAGGCCTTGGAAGCCATATGCGATTACCCTGCAGTTCAAACTGCTAATGATATTTTTTCATGAAATGTAAGTTACACACTTGCTGTAGTGAAAATGTGAGCAACACAGGAAAAGTGAATAAAATAATCGGGGCAAGGTCTTTCATCAAGCCACTCGGCACGGCGCAAACACTAAAGCTGTGTGAATGTGTGTGCATGTTCACACAGTCTTGAAGCACATATACACACACACTCCTGGAAATCTTCCCAGGAAGCTCCAGTTGGTATCATCCCCGCTGGCCTAATTGCCCACAAAAACACACTCCAACACACATACACAGAAAAACACCAACAAACAAACAAATTATACATTTACCGAGACTGCACAAAGTCATGTGACTGAACAAATAGTTCACAAAGAGGCTAATACTGACTTTGCCAATTTGAAAAACTAGTTTTCTATTTTTTGAATGGCAATGACTAAATTTTAATCTGACATATCTTAAGTGCACAACCAAGTTAATCTATTTCTGTGACTCAGTTTTAGAAAAAAATAAAAACATTCCCAAATAGTGTGTCTTATCAGCTTAAAGGCATATCCCTAATGGCACACAACACATGGCACAGGTGCATTTAAATATTCAGGACACCGTCCTTGAACATCGTATCATTCACACATGCACAGACATGTAACACATATAAAAACTGGAAAACTTTCCTGGAAATAATCCACAAGGTTCCTTCAAAGCCATAAAAACTGCACACAAGCATGTACAAATGAGTTGAGATACACTGTATCATAGCTGCAAGAGGTCATAAATAAGTTGCACAGAAACACAACCTGTCACTACTGGACTAACAACCTTAACTGAAAGAATGCTGCACAGTTCAACGCTGCCAATTTAGCTTTCTCTGGTTACAACAGGATGTCTCTGTGCTACAAGACTGAAAGAGTAGACCATCAAAACATAGACTACAGAAATGGGGCAAGTAAAGTGACAAAGGAAGTAAACTGGTGATGCAAAATGTGACTTGCATCTTGAGCAGTGAAAACTTTTTGTTTGATGCATGTTAGCCAAGGACACAGTGTGACTTGACATCCAGACGTCTGCTAGCAACTGCACAACAACTGCAACACTCTTTGAGAAGAGACTCATAAAATGGTGACACTGCAATCAACACAGGGGTGCACCAACACATCAAGAGTCTTATGTTCGGATGACACAACATGAGTCATAATTCTAAAGATATTTTGGGAAAAGGATGTTGGCCCAAGTTTGGCATTGACATGGTCAAAAGAAAAAAAAGACAAAAGGGCAAACACATAGATGGTTTCTCACATGGACTCATATGCTCTTTTACACACAGGTAATGACAGATATACTGCCATGAGTAAATTCAAATATAGCCTCACTAAAAAGGCACAACATTCTTGCACATGCAGGAGCCTCTGAAGCCTGTAAGGATAAGTGCTACAAGCAGTAGCAGTTGCTATCCTCTCAAATCACAGCAACAAGTTCCCTCAGTAAAGGCAGTTGGGCCTGCATCCAACAGAGGGGTCAGACAGAGCTGGTGTACTCATTTGTACATGTAAGTTGATGCATGACGCAAGATGGTGGCTGCCAGCCGCTCTAAGAACTGTGAAGCCAAGATTCCACCATGCATCCAGTGGTAATTTAGTAGCCTGCCGGGTGACTGGAAAAGTTGAGACTGAGGACAGCAGTTCAAATCAGTGACATGCACTAAATTTAGCACACTGCATAAAACTGTTCTAATACATGTAATCCTTCCAAAAGATAGAAAAAAATTCTAATCCCAACCAGAGTTACAGTGTAGTTTGAAGCTTTCACATGTCCAACCTCACTCATGATTACAACTTCTTTACTGGCAACTCTTTTCTGTGGTTAAGACTCACTGTGGAATATATGATCAATGTGGTGATCTCCCCTGGTCTCCTTTTACCTCCCTCCCTCCCTTCTTCCCTTCTCAGAACTGATGAAGGACTTAATCTTTGGTGCTACCTCATCAGTCCAATAATCTAATTAGGGGGAAAGGGAGGGTGTCGAGATGGATTCATATGTTGGTTTGCACCACGCCCCCTTACCTGCTCCTGCTGCCATTGCTGGGCGCATTAATCAGAGAAGAGGAACCTCCTCTATTTCTCTTAGTGGGAGAGACGTAGAGAAGGAGGGGGGGGGCATGAAAAAGACACACTTTCCAAAAGGCCTAGCTTACATATTTCATGGCACATTACAGATGTCTTGCCTCAGCTCCACCGACAACTCATTAGGGCCTTTCTGAAAGAGGGGAGAGACGAGAAAGCATTCACAATATGCATCTGAGTATTTGCTTTTCTTTTAGATCATTCTTTTAGAGGTAAAAGTCAAGTTTAAAAGGATTACCCAGGGGTGGCTTTAAGTGCAGCCTTTCCTCTCTGAATTCAGAAATTATGTACAGTGTGAGCTTGTTCTCCTCTCAAGCATACATTTGGCCATGCATCTCATCTCTTGCTCTTTAAGGCAGTAGTAAGTTTTCATCTAATGGTTTGAACAAGGTGGTGCAGCCGCTCTCCATTGGTTTATCGCAAATTCATGTCTACATGTTATAGTGTCTTACTGCCACTTGGAGACAGTCAGAGACATTTAAAATAATCTGAGGTGTGGGTTACTCTAGGCTGTTTTTGATGTTGTTGGTCCTTGAGCTTTGTTCTGCTGTGGAAAAAGTCGAAAGTAATTGTGGACAAAGATCTGCTTTGTCAAATCAAATCAAATCAAACTTTATTTATATAGCACCTTTCATACATTGCGCATCACAAAGTGCTTCACAACATAAAA
>JAOXYM010000005.1:7692574-7706990 GCA_028567055.1 Leptatherina wallacei | reverse complement strand
CTGCTGAGAGTCTCAGCAGACCTGCAGGTTTCTGGGAGTTTGTTCCACATGTGAGGAGCATAAAAACTGAATGCTGCTTCTCCGTGTTTAGTTCTGACTCTGGGAACAGAAAATAGAAACCAATTCTACGATTTAAAGTCAGAAAGTTTTGTTAACAGCAATCTCAAATAAACATCAAATCAAGTATGTGCGCCCAGTGTATCTAGCTTTACAATTTGTAGGGACTTTTTGATGATCTTATCGAAATACACTAACTCACCAGTTGATAAAGGAAGCATAATGTGTATTGGTTTCCTTTAGCATAGAAGCGGGCAAGTTAAAAGTCAGATGTTTGAGCAGTTGCAAGCCTCACTTGCAAAGCAACTTGCAAGTGATGATTTAAATTGAAAAAATGTATTACTTTAATAGTATCAAGAAAAAAGTAATTTGAGCAATGTATATTTTCACATTTTTGTGCACACCCTAAAAAAGACCAATTCAGTAAACATCTTGCATCCTATATCGTCTCTGAGCTCTCTCCTGCAGGCAAAAGTCAGTCTGATGTTGGCTCTTGTTTTCTCTCTCACTCTGTCCCTTTTCCCTTTTTCCCTCACATTAGCGATAATGTCCTTGGGTTTCTTTGCTGAATCAGCTATGGTGCATGTTCAAAATGGCCTCTGTGTTGATGACACAGTCCCACAAAGCAAAATGCAGCTGTCATCTGATGCCCATGGCTGGAAAAAAAAATATTGTTAAGTTTCTCAGCCTCTGGACACTGCAGAGCAACAAAGACTACAGTAATGTGCATAATAAACGTCAGTGTGCCATCAAAACGAGACAGAAGCACATAGTTTTAAGATCAGAAACTTATGAAGTATTACTTTAAAGTATTACTCCCAACAGCAATTACGACATAATACAAGGTATTTATAGGTTTTTTTTTCAAATCCATGTCCACATTAAAAACTGTTTTTAGGATACTGGGTGTCTCAGTATTTCTTTCTTTTTCTGTAATTTACAAGGAAAAAAAGTTGAGCATTCAGTCACAAACCATTCCTAATGCTAAACACTCCATGTAAGCACTTGACAACCTAACTCCAGAAATTATGCAAATTTACTTCAACCAGCAGATAAGCCTAACAACTGCGTGTTTTACCATATGATAAGGCTGATCTCTCGGATGATGACTGTCACATCTCTGAAATCCAACAACACAATTTGACACACGGTGGTCTAAACCTCCACCCTAATGGCAGGTTAGCAGTTGCCCCCGATGCCATAGCAACAGCTCCTTGGCCTTGCGATCATTGTACCTCTGATTCAATTACTTTGACCTCGGCGGGTGCCTGGGCCTCCCTCCCAGTCTTGTTCCTGTAGCCGGGGAAGGTTAATTGAAACGGAATGCAACATTAATTTCCTTATTAATGAGAGCAGGTGACTGGCCGCTAACTGTAGGAGAGGGTGACCTCACAGAAATGCCTTTTTTTTAAACTCCCCTTGTTAGGAAAAGCCACATGATGGATAACAGTCGGTGCATATTTAGCCAAAATGTACTAAGCTCCAAATATAGTCAATATCTGTATGTGTGTGTCTATGTGTGCATACATGGACTAGTAGATTGAATGTTCTTTACTTCATGTTCCTGACATGCATACCACAGACACATATGATCAGTTACAGATATCTAACCTAACATGCACAGTGTCCCTGACATAAACACATTCAGCCAGCTTTGAAATACTATAGTGCTTCACTTGGTTTCCCTGCAGAGGGGCAATAATAATGTTTTAAAGGTCCATTGGATGTGGTTAGCTTCCTGCTTTGGGCTTTTCTCTTAATGCGCAAATGGACTTGTTAAATTCCAATCTCCCTCTAATGACAGAAAAAAAGCATTAATGACTATAAAACATTATTCCGTATGTTATTGTATATATTATGTACATGTATTTTCTGGTAAACCTACTACAATCATGCGGCAAGTTCTAAAAAAAAACAACTTTGCCTTTAAGCCAAACTTTCATTCATCTACACAGCCACAGCACTCCAATACTACGCGAGTGTGCATCCCAAAGCCTTACGCCCCTCATCTGTCAAAACATGATAAGATATAAAACTCTACTGCGATGGGAACAAGCAGCCTCCTCTTCAATCTCCTTAAACAAATACCAGGCAAATGAATGAATTTTGAACAGCTACTGCTGCATTTATCACAAGCCGGATCTCTGCTTTATTTCATTCCTGCACCTTCATGCAGTCTTCCAAAGGATGCAAGAAACTTGCTCTAATAAGATTCTGCACTTTTTTCTTCCACTGTTTTGTCTATCCCACCAGCCAAGCCTAACTTCCTTGTTTAATCACAGAGTCTATTAAAAAGGCAATTAAACATCATGCAGGTAATATGTATAATCCATTGAACAAATCCTGGATCAAATATGCAAATGGAAATAATGGAATGTTGATTAGCACGCCATTTTGCTTGCACTATTGATTCAGTAGAGTTATAGAGCGAGACCTTAAGTGGCATGTTGCCTGGTTTTAAGGTCTTGTAAAAAAAAAAAAAAAAAAAAAAAATAAAAGGACAGATTTTGCTTCTGCCATCAATTTATGCAACAGTTTTTAAGGGAATTCCATCATTTTGTATGGGATGCTAGGATTAAGGAGTGTGCAAGAAGTCTTGTAGTCTTACAAGTAAAAGGTTAAGAATCTAAATATGAATGCAATATGAAAATACAAATGTTCACTGTATGATTTCTGGCAGCGGGATTTTTCTCACTCTTCTGAGAGGCCATCAACAATGTACACAATCCCATACAAACTGAAAACTGGATGTTAGATGCTGAGATGAATGCAATTATAAACCATGACCAGATGATTTCAGGGTAAATATGTGCTGTTATCACACTTCACCCACGGGAATCAAACAAGTAGAAAATCAAAACTAGAATCACACACACCCAACAAAAGCCTGAGCAACAAAAAAGCATTTAGGGAGTTGTTAGGGAGACTGATATGTCAGGCTGCTTGTTTATGTCTGTCCATCCTGGAATCTGAGCTGACAGACATTAGTAACACAAAGCGCATCAACAGGTTACTAAAAAAGCCAAATAAAGGTACCCCCCTTCCCCTTTCCCCTTCCCCAAAGAAAACCACATTGAAATATTGGAATAATTCCAACACAGCCCCACAAACAAATAAATAAATAAACAAATAAAACAACTGCTTTATCACTTTCTCAGCTTGATGCAGTTTCTCTTTGGGGGCTTTGGTGTTTTGTTTCGAAAGATTAAAAGTGGAGGAGTGTGAGCTTGGAGGGACAGGAGGAAGAGGAGGAGGGAAGGGTTTGGTGACAGAGGATAGAGGAGAGGGAGGGAGGAGGAACAGGGGTAGGGATGGTGGTGTTTGTGTTATTGATGTGCAGCCCTGGCTCAGATAAAGGATTGGTGGGAGCCAACCAACTCCTATCTGGCTCCTCCAGCCAAAGGCCTGTTTGCTTTCTAGGAGTTGCCGTCGACCAAAGTTTGCGTGTTTGTGTGTGTGTCAGCGTGCGTGAGTGGGCTGGAGAATGGAAAGACAGATAGTAGGGAGGGTAAGCGCGTAGATGCTTTTTTCTGAATTAGCTTCTGTTTCTCTAACTGCACAATTAAGGTACAACTGGAGAGAGCAAGAGAGAGAGGAGGAATTTTCTGGCTAAAGCAAGGATAGTGTCTAGTAATGGACTGAGCACAGTGTCACCAATGGAATATGATTACCATAGATCCATTTCTGTCATGCTTTAAAAAAAAAAGATAGACAGGGTGGGAGGCGTGGGGGTTATAGAAATGCCCAAGTGGCTTAAAATAATCTGAGGCTGAATCAATATGGTTAGTAACGTGGCGTCAAAGGACCTTGATGAAGAGGCCGCTTTATCAAAAAGATATGCTTCATAAATGGGGCTCTTAATTCATATAGACAGGGACCTCATGATGCAACATGACTTACTGGCTGGTTGGAATACATGGAGGGAAAATAGAGAGCTGGAGTTGGGGGATGGGTAGAATATGGATATCTTCTCTCCATCAGCATCTCACTGTCATCACGAGGGGGGGGGGGCACTTTCAGAACCAGTCATACTGGTACATTTCTTATTTCCTTTCACCTACTGACGCTGATGTATTGCCTGAGAAGCTTTGGTTTATGTTCATATGTTCCATTATAAAGTGGTTTGGGAATGTTAAGATTCTCAGTTATCCTCTTCAAGCTCCTGTAAATCCAAAAGCAGCTGGACTTCTTCAGTTTCTATGAATGCATATGGTTTCAATCCAATCATTAAAATAATGATATTATGGATAAAAACTATAAAATTAATTATTTATCCTATGAAACTAACAATAGCGAGTTTTAAATGTATTGCTACTGATAAATTAAAGGACATGTTAGAAACCCCCATGTTTTGTTCCACTTGCTTCTATATTTGTCAGTTTTATCAAATTTCTTTGCATTGAATACATTTTTTCAAGGCTTGTCTTGGGGGCAGATCCTCGACTATTGGTCAAACAACATTGAGCAGGTCACAGGCTCACAGTTCAGGGAAGATGCCGTCCAACCTACCTGGCTCTGCCGCTTGTGGCCTCGAGAGGGAGATGGAGGTTTAGAGCGGTAGAAGCCCTGCAGAAATGCCTAACTTTCAACAGGAGATTGTACAGGATCTTCAGCACATTGCTCTTTTTGCTGAAAATCCCACTGTCACTGATGACTGTTTTCTGTTAGGTGTGGATGCAGTAAGAGAGTATTCCAGCTACAGACATGCACAACCTACAAAGGAACTGGCTGAAGGTTCTGGTAAAGTTGGCTGTGATGCTCAGTGATCATTGCCTGGATTGTTGAGATGAAAACTTTTCTAAACGTTCCACAAACATCAGCTGAAGGTCCAAACTAACCTTCAGAGAACTTTCCCCGAACCACTGTTTTCTTTCCTCTTCTCCCCAGTCCACTACAGCCGGAGAGAAATTGGCTCCTCTCAGATTGTAGAGCATATCCAAGCCTTTCTTAATGGCATCATCATAACAGTTTTCCTAATTTATATGGACAAATATGCAGGAAAAATATATAAATTCAACTAGTAAGTGGTTATTTTATTTGATTAATCAATACAACTCTCATAAACAAGTACCAGCAGTCATGACAGGGCTGACTGAGCAAATGCAGTGACTCGTTCCAAGCAGCATCTTTCAACTCTTCCCCAGCCAGTTTTGGAGCATTATCTCCTCATTTTTGTCTAGACATTTTAAGCTCTACATCACTCGGCAGCATTTATCCATCCATCCATTAGCAGTACTTGCTGGCTTGGATGGAGCTGCTAAATGCTGCACAACATTTAACTGAAACACTTGTCACTTTCTGCTTGGGTTTAGATAAAATCATTACTCTGGTTGAAAATGTCACTGTCTTGCATGTCATTTTACAGATTGCCATGATTACATTTAAATGTAACACGTTAGGGCAAACCATTGTTGTTTCCCAACAAAAAAAAGTCATGACCATGTCAGTGTGGGAAAAGTTTGCCTACAAGGCTTTCTGCTGCAAAGTCTGGTGAGATATTATAAAAAGTTCATGCTAGAAAAATTGTGTCGCAGCAGAAGAGATTCATCTGAAGACTGAGTTTTGAGCTAAAAATCTGCTGTTTTAAAGACTTCTGCTATACTTGCTGATTTGATATCTTTTATTTATTTACTTATTTTGGTACAGTTCAGTAAATGGAACTACATTAAAACATTTAAACTGCAATTTCCCAATGGTAATATTTTAGGAAGCATGCTAACAGAGAGGATTTGTGGAGCCAAAACTCTTGCTAGGATGTATTGTTGTTTATTGTCGACATTCTTCTCAGCAAGAGTAACGGGCTACTGGAGAAAAGTTCTGTTTAACCCTCTCTTACACTGCAACTTCTGGAGGACTGCCACCAAAAAAAGGTGGAGAAGTTAAACCTTTTGTGGTTGAAATGAGTATAGAAAAAAACATTTGTACTCACAGTAACTAAGTCTTTATTTAGAGTAAACATAGAAGCAGTTTTTGTGAAATGAGACTTGTGTATACTGTATTATTACAGATAAGTTTAACCTATTTCATGCTTCTTCATATATTTGGATGGAGGTTTTTCCAAATTACAAACAGTGGACGATATTCAGCCAAAGTGAATTAATATTTCTGACGCATGCAGAAAATGTTAGTTTTCTGTTCTTACTGTTGTTGAAGATAGATAGTTCATTGGTACAAATGAGTCAATGTTACAATTAAGAAAAGAAAAAGAAAAGAAGATAATGATGAATGTGAAATGAGATATGCTTAATGAATGTTGCAATGTTTTTATGTAAATGAGGATTAAAGCATTTTTCCATCACTGCGTGATGCTTTAGAGCTGAGGTATCTACTTTCTGATCATTTACAAGAGTGTTTTGTTTTTTTCCACTTTTTTCATCAGATTCTTAATCAGCCTCCTGCTTGCAATAACAAAGGCAAAAAAATCCTTCTGAAATAATCCAAGTGACTCGTGTCTTATGAAAAAATTTAAGTGAAAAAGATAATTGTCCTTATCCTAGTCCTCTTCTCCCCTCCCACCCTTGTTTCCTTCATCATGAGTAATACAGTCTCCATGCTACCCTCCATTTGTTTGACCCTGCAGGAGGGGAACTGATGTGCTGATCCATCAGAACCACACGGCTCCATTTACGGGATGGACCCCTGCCTCTAAAGCAGCTCCTCCAGCCGGCATCAACAGCTGCCCGCCTGTCTTAAAACACACATCCGCCAAGGGCAAGGGCAGATCCCCAACTCTGATGCCGAAGCCTCTTCAGCATCAACCCTGTGGACTCGTGCTCCTCTTTGAGAGTGCACAAGTTTCAATCACTAGGATGGCTTGACTCTAGAGTCTGAGCATTTGAAAGATGCAAGCAATCAGAGAGCTGTATGGTAGAGGGTTAAGCTAGATAATCAAAAGCAACTTTAATATATCTAACCTGGAAAATGTCTAAAAATCTTAGCTTATAAGATCCTCTTTTTGAGATATATCTATTGCTTGCCTGAGCAACTGTCAACTTGCTAGCTGAATATGGGGTGGACACACTTCCGTGTGGCCCCACTTTTCCAGTCCATTCATGGTCTCGCTTTGCAGGGGCAGAGTAGGAGATGCCATTAGAAAGCAGACAGGGGTGACGTGTTTCTGTGTTGTTGAGTGTGAGGAGGGGGAGGCCCACTGTTGCATGTGTCTATATGTGGAGCAGAGCAGGAACTGATACACCCCACAAAAGGCACATGTGCGCGTGTGAAGGGCCTGGCAGTTGGGAGTGACTCAACCAGTGTTAGCCGCCTTTCCAATTCCACACTGGCAGCTCAGTCATGAGACTGAAACTCCATCCGCTCTGTGGCAAAGGGTGTCTGAACAGTCTGTTTCAAGAGGCACTGAGAGGGGGTGCATCTTTCCATCAGCCAAATGCTAATGCAGCCTGGAACTGGAATCAAGCTTAATGTTCTAGGTGTTATCTGCCCAGGACACACATTAAATAACTAGTACATACACTGCAACACACACTATGGAATATCTAGGCACTATTGTTTGTCTGTATTGCAACATGATTGTTTTCCACCTGAGGTAATGGTCCTGGAAAACAGTTTTAACACTCTGCAGATTTTAGTGTTGAACATTAACATGTCCCTAACACCTGCTGACTGATTCACTCACACAAATTTTAAACTTTATTATCCCCCATTCCTTCTTACACATCATGTTTGATCTCCTGTCCTAGTCTGAGCAGCTCATTTTCCCAGGCTCACCACCATCACAAACCCACTAGCCCCTATCCAGCTGACTGTAACTCTAGCTTCATCTCAGGGTGTGTAATCGCTCTCATGTTCCTGTCTCTTTCTGACTTTGTCTAATCCAACCTGCTCCTCAGTTTGCCTCAGGCTTGACATGGAATGCTGTGGGTCACAGCTGGGGCAGCTTACGCAGGGGGTAGGTGCTGTCACAAGGTGTGTTTCCATGGCGGCAGAAATACGCCACTGATTTTTGTTTTTAGAAAGCTTAGGACATAATATCCATAAGCTCCTCCTCTGCCTCTGGCCCCATTTCACTCTCTGTGTCTACATTTGGCTCCCTCTTAGGCTGTGTCACGAGTTGTATCAGTAGCAGTTGCAGTTTGGCCCTGCAGAGCGCTCGTCATGGCCAGAGGATCAAGTAGGAATCTTCCATGAAGGTTTGCCTGCAGTATGCAACACATGATATGAGTCAGAGCAGAAAAGAATGACTCAATGGTACATATAGTCTCAGATAAGGAAGAATCACATACGCAACACTGTCCAAGGCATGAAAAAGAAACCTTACTTTCCACATTTTGCTTTTCACTCCAGCTCATTTTGTAGTTTTCCATTTGCAAATCCTGCAGTCATGCATTTGCTGACTGTGATGAATCCTCTTACTCATTAACACTGTTCACAATGTTATTTGCTTGGACACTGGAAACTCCTTAGTATCCCTGTTATCAGAATTTATCCAGTAGATAATACCACGTTGGCAGTATCACACTCAAGGGAATGGTCAATTAGAAGATTGCATACAATTGATAGTGAACCTGCAATCTTGGAATATCAGATCAAAGTGATTCCATAAACTGTGGCATAAAAACAAACACTCCTCTTCATTTCATCCACTTGATTCTCTCCACTACTCCTCATCGCTCTTCAAAGGCGGAGGTTGACTCTCGCAGCTCCAGGGTGTGCTTGTTCTTCGGCGCGTCTGTATCCCTCGCCTCGTTACTGAGCTTCACAGACAGTATAATTTCAGCCTGACACTACCTTGAATGTGCCGCTGTCAAGCAGAAGCACGGCGGAGAGCAAGTTGAGGGATGCAGGCTCAAAAATGTCACTTTCATTCTCAGCAAGACGAGAGGGAGAGAAGGAAAAGGGATGGTGAAATGGGTGGCTGGGAGAGGCCTTGGAACAACTGTTTAAATTATGACAGGAAAATGACCAGAGCCTTAAGCGTGTGTCTCTGGGTTTGTGTATGCAAGGGGAGGGATCAATGGCATCTGAAAGAGTGTGCTTGGATACAATGTATGTTTCTTCTCTTGGTGTAACTAAGTACTTCATTAATATTAGCCAGTTTAAACAACAAAAAAAGGGTACATATTTGTGTAAAAATGGAACAAAATTAAGTGTGTGTGACCAATCCACCAAATGTTTATTTGTGTTTTTCTCCATATGTATTAATGTGTGTGCCTGCATGTGCTACAGCTATCTGGCCATAACTACAAAGGCCCTCTGTTCTTAGCATGAGCTCCATCTCTGGGCCTTGTCAAACAAACAGCTCCTGGCACCTCTCTTCTGGGCATGTGCCATGACCGCTGCCAGGCCTGCCATGGTTTGTGGAGCCCCTGTTTCTGGCATCTTCCAAAGCACTGCTAAGTATTAACGGAAGTCCCCTCCGTCCTCGTTTACATTCATTAGAATGGTAGCACTGGGCTTCCCTAGAGAGCTGGAAGGCAGTGCCAAGCCTGCCGCAGCCGATAAACCCGGGCCACCTTTCGCTGCCCACTGGCTTTGCCTTTTTTCTTCTTGTCCCTGCGCTGCTCTCTGCCTGAGATGGCGCCCCACAGCACCCCTCTGTGGGCGCAGGGCTATGGTTTGTTGGCAGGATTCTGCACCAGCCTTGGTCTTTGCTCAGGCTTTTTTCCCTCTTTTTTGCTTGTTATGTGAGTTAAAACGCTGCACTGTTGTCACAGTTCCAAATCTCAAGGGGCAACTATGTGAAACTGCATTTAAATCTGGACATAGTGTATTTCACTGGCCTTGACTGTGCAAGCACAATTTCATAGTGTACTTCTCCCAGCTAAACGCTTTTACATCAAACATAAGGTTGATCATGCACAGCCCTGTTTAATTTATAAGCAATCCATACATTACATTCATCCATTAGCCTTACCCACATCATCCGATTAAGACTAAAAACTAAAGTGTATTCTGGCTGACACTTGATACAACCTTGAGAGCTTGCCGGTCAACCATACACACAATCACCGACAAATAATTTAGAGGGCTAACCACCAAACCATTATGCCACCATCACAGTGTGATCCCAGTGTAACCCACCATACATGACTGATACTCAAGACTGATCTTTAGGATTTGGTAATTTATAGTCAACAAAATTGTCAGGACAATACTTTTGACCTAAATATCAGCCTAATGTGAGTAATAATGCCTTCTTCAGAAACCAGACATTGTAACTTTGCAGGAGTGGATCCGTCTCTCATGGGATCATGTGACCTGCAGCGCTTTGCTTTACGACTCCCCCTCTATAAACGCAGAGGGCTCTGCTTTGTGCTACTTTTTCCTCCTCTTCGATAGAAAAATTTGTCTTGGCTTAATGAAGTAAGACAGTGAAAACGGTGTCAGAGGAGGCCAGAAAGAGAAAGCGGGAAAGGGAACGCTCCAGAGGAAAAGACATGAGTAGACCTTGGCAAAGAAGTCGCTCGTTGGAGTCTGATGAAAGAGCAGTGTGGATGCAAAACCCACTCTCTGTTTGCTTCAGTATTATTAAACTGGAAGTTAGCTCTTTGCCTGTTTTGCAAACATACTAAAATGTGATATACTTTTTCACATCTTTCAGCCAGCGTTTATTCAAAACAATGGCAGTAAGTGCCTGATGAGCTGCAGAACGTTGCAGTATACGTCAGTGTCTTTATTTTGCTGTTTAGTAGAAGTTAAATGCGGCTAGTTGAAGCTAATCAACTACACACCGAAGCTAAAGTGACTCCCTAAACATTTCGCACAAGTGGGGCTGGTTTGTATGCAATAAATGCGTTTCCTATAATACATGTAAATATCAAAGAAGTAACAGAACAATTAACAACTGGCTCTGTTTAGTTTTATGGTTTTCATATGCTGTTCAATAGGAAGCAGTAATGGATTAGATTTTTATATAGCGGTTTTCTGGAGACTCAAAGACGCTTTACATTGAATCCAATTATTCATTCATACTTGGTGATGGTAAGCTACATATGTAGCCACAGCTGCCCTGGGGCAGACTGACAGAAACGTGGCTGCCAATGTGCGCCAAAGGCCTCTCTGACCACCACCGACCATTCATACACCAGTGGTGTCAACACAAGTGGTGTTTGAACGCTACAGTACTACTGCAATGTCCCATAAGCTAAGCGCTAATGCTGATGTTTCATAACAATAAGTTATTAACATGAGTTACTGCTTCATTCGATACCAAAAACTAAAATTTATACTGGTCAGCTGGTCAAAGTGGTCTGCAAACACGATTCCAAAATATGGATGGAGACTGTTTAATTTTGCAACAGTGTCATGTGGCTAGCAGGAAGTTACAGGTTTAGCGCCCCTAGTGGCCAAAAGTTACACGGTACCCCTTTAAAGTTCTCTTGCCAGACAGTAAAACTGAGGCCTGACATGATCTTTAGCTCATTAGCTTCCTTGCCACAAGAAAATGTTTTGGAAATGCTTGGAATTTAGTTGTAACAAAAACAGCAGTTCTATCCTTTTTTAAATTATTTTGAATTTTTGCATCTATCTTACTGACATTTCCATTCTCAGCATTCTAACCCTTACTTCAACCCCCATACAGACCACGAGTATGACTTAAGGAGCACAACACAACAAAACAAACTGCAAGGGGGTGTGGTTACCTGGTGCACTCTGAGCTTTGAGGTGAACATTGAAGCAGCTATGACAAGTAACATGCCAGCTTTAGTTAGCCCTCAGGTTCCTTAATGCCAGAAAAATATGAAATGAAGGTGGCTGCTTGCTAACATCACTACCTCTGAGTTCCCCTCGAGTCTCAACTCTGTGTTTAGGGTCATGCGGTTATTCCGAATGGATGTCTGTGAGTATGTGTGATGGATGAAGGTAGATGCAGGAGGTGTGGCTGGGCCGAGGGAAACATAACCTCTGGCGGGATGACAGAATGCCAGGAGGGAAACTGGATGTATGCCTTGCTGGAGGAGAGACAGGCCATCGGCTGAGAGGACAGCAGGCAAACTGACAGAGTGACTAAATAGAGAGAAGAGGGAGGCAAGTGTTAATTACAAACAGCATGCGGGGATAAGGAAAGGGATTAGGTCAACCATGGAGCATAGAATCAGAGGAATAATAAATAAATAAATAAAGATGGCTTTAATTAGCTTTGTTGGAGGGGTAGTCACGTGTTAGCGTTAACCCTAGCTAAGGCTACTTGTCATTAGCATTCACAGAACGAGGGTTCAATGCAACCACGCCATGTTGGTAGCAATTACTTTAGCTTGGCTAGTGTCGACATGCTGGGAAACTACACATAAAGATAGTCACTCGTACTGCAGGGGCTACAGAGGCTAAGGGAGTGAGTGATTGAAGAAAAGCGACTGGATATTCACTCCAACTAGCGCTAGCATGTCATTAACTTCCTCCCCAGTCCCACACCCAACCTCACTGGACTTTATGAGCTTATCACATAGAGCAAAAGGGAATAATTACCCAAATACTATCCAGCACAGCCATCTTTAATCAGAGGAGTGTGTAATTACTGCCACACAAATGACTTCAGTTCATTACTAGGCTGCCGTAACATGTCCGCCGATGGATTGTTCATCATTCTAGAGTGTATTATTTACTGACGTTGCAGCAAACCAGGGACAGATAAATACACAATTGTCATTAAGGAGGAAAGGAAAAATGGATGTGCCGGTAAGACGAGCATTTTTCAAAGATGCACATTAAAAGCCCAAAGTGCTGAGAGACATTAGAGGGCAAGTGAGACAACTGAGGAATTCAAGACGACTGATGACATGTTTTAAAAGCAACTTCCACATGATTAACTCCCCATTCTCTGAAAAATCTCATTTCTGCTTATTTACATTTGTATTTGCATTCATTTACTGGCATACTTAAAATTTGTTTATAGCGGGGCTTTATTTCTTCCTCGACAAACTGCTCAGGAAAGCATTTCTGAGGCGTGTTGTTTTTGTGTTCCTTTAAGTACACGTGATGTGCATTTTCCTGGGGTCCAGTAGCACACTAATCTTCTGGAGCCAGATGTGCTGGTAAAAGGCAAGCCACAAAGACTCCACCAGCAGACGTCTCTGCATTGCTCCTGGCCAGATATGATGCTGCATCCCTGGGGGCATTAGCTGAGAGCTTTGCAGGGCTCCAAATAGAACTATGTTCCTGCTCTGGAGACAGCAGCATAATGGAACAGTGTAAGAGAGGAGGACCATTCAAACTTATGGTCTATCATTCAAAACCACTGCTTCAGCACTTGCAAAAAAAAATACAGATGTGTTTTGGGATGATATTGATAACTAAATTGTTTGGTGAAGCAGTAACAGAGACACAGAGCTCTTATTAGCACATGTGATGTGTTGCAGCATCATGATCAACAGTTTTCACCTTATAACAAGCCTATGTTTGAAAGCCCCATTAATTCTTAATCAAGAGTAACCAGGCATAAAATAAGACTCTTTATCTGTGATTCGGGGAACAGGAAATTAAGTAGAAACATTCCAACTTCTTCCAGCATCTATGTTTAATTTACAAAGAAGGATTTCTGAACTGCCTTTAAGCCCAATAAATCTTTCTAACATGAGGCAATTTTTATAAGAAGTATGCTGAATTGCCTCTGGATCTACATCCATTCTGACTCGGTTAATGCTTTCTTATTTGGAAGCTGGAAAAGCAACGCAACAACAACAAGCAACAGGAGCTGCATTTCCATCCCGATTGAGTGGCGGTAATTGTCAAGTTGTCAAGCGGGCTTTTGTGGCTGCAGACGGAGCTGGCAGAGCCCATCAGTAGAAAATTACATAGCAAAAGAACAATCAGCTTCTTCGCTGTTACTTAAAAAGACAGAGTTGCCCAATAACAGGGGGATCCAAGTGGAGATGAAACCAACCCAAAAGGGGACTGTTTACCTCAGGTTTCCTTTGTCTTGAGAGGGAAATGTCAGTGAGAACCCAAAAGAAAGAAAATGAGAAAGGGAGAAAATCAACTCAAGCCACCATTGCTCATTCCTCAAACATCTGACAACAAATCATTATGCTGTCACTACAATTGATTAACAGTCACCTGGTAATTGATATCAACAAAGGAAGGGTTGTTTTTATTTCAGGGCTCTCACAAGCAACCATCGTTTAGCCTTGAAAACATTAGGAATGCTCTTTTTTTTATTTCCACTTGTGTCTAGGCCACCATTTTAATTAATCAACAAGTGTTCCGGGTGATGGAATTCAAACTACACAGGTGTTCCAACAAGATCTTGTTTTTATCGCCTGGATTTTTTTCGACTGATCACATTTTGTTTCACCCTTTGGCTTAAAGTAGAAGTGAACTGAACTACATTGAACAGCACTGGGTGATAGTACATACAATTATAAACATAATTTATCATTGGCACCCCCGCCCCCAAACCCGG
>JAOXYM010000005.1:7677119-7692057 GCA_028567055.1 Leptatherina wallacei | reverse complement strand
CAGCCTTAAATCCACTGAAGTGCTGCTGCTTGCATCCTTTTAAGAAAGACTATAGTCAGTGAGAGAGGCCAATGGAAGCAGCATAGCACATTTGAGTGACAGCAAGGCAGCTAATATAGACTTTCTATGAATGATCATTTTGCATGTAAATATGTCCATATTGCTTAGAAACCAAGAAATATGTAAATGAAAATGGCTTTATTGAGAATTTGGCTGTATGACAATACTATAAAGTATCTGTGAGCAGCAAGTAAAGGGGAGAGGCAAACAAATGTAAAGGGCTGACAACAAGCCAGCACAAAGCATTTGGCGTGCTTTGCTCATAGATGACACATTTAAGAGTTAGCAGTGGCATCTCAAGTAAGGGAATCACACTGGACTGTGCCTGCTCTATAAGAAGACACTGTTTTGAGCAGATGGAGAAAGAAATCTTTTCTTATGTTTTGTGCGCTGGGGATACCTAATTATGTTAAAAAACAGTGAAAAGGTGGATTTTGCATAATATATGCACTTTAAATTAGTGTGTCAGCTTTAAATGACAGGTGGTTCCAAATGTACTTCTAATAAGAACTGGGAAGAGGATACTGAGGGTATCGCATAACTGATGAGGCAAGCTTGCTTTTCTGGTCTTGATCTTTGTGCATGCTTAGCTGGGTCACCCACTTGACCCAAAGTCAGTGTGGTAGGACAGGACTGGATTAATGAGATGCTGTGTTCATTTGAGGGGATTGTTTTTGTGCTTCACAGTTCATGTATGTTAAGAAATTTATTATACAGCACATTTGTCACTTCCCCCACATCTTGCTCCCCTCCCCAATGCATAAAAACTGTGTTTACAAGGTCAATACCTATTAACAAACTCTTCATCTGTAATTACTTGAAAACACTTAGTTAACTGGCCGCATATCTCTTAACTGTGCAGCTGTTTAGAGAGGTTTGTATGCACGTTGCTCCAGGCCTACAGCATGGCAGCTATCCATTGCAGGGAGTATCATTAAATGTACCAGACCACAGGGGCTCAACAAATAACAGTACTTGCCCTGATGCTCTTACATATGGCATTCTACTTTTTTTTTTCCAGGGCAGAAAATAGTCTGAAGCGAGAATGAAGAAAAAAAAAAAAGCAAAAGAAAGGTTATGCAAATAAATATATCTGGCAGTTTTTACAGAGTGCTCATCCGAGTGTGTAGCTGCTTTTATGAATTTGTGTGTGTGCATTAAGAAGAACAGTGACTCCCTAGTGTAAATGTAGGGCCTTAATGCTTCATTTCATGCAGCTCTGGTGGCGGAGGGTGGCGATTTATATTTATGCTGCTACCTCAATACAAAAGAGGTGAATGGAATTTCATTTGTGGTGCTTAAAGCCTTGAAAAATGAAAGAAAACAGAAAAAAATTACCCCTTTCCTGAAACAGTTAACCCTTTACTCTTTCTCTTAGGACTTGTTTGGTAGAGCATGTGGTATTTCTCCTGAAATCCCAGCTGCCAGTTACTCAAGAAGAGTTCAGAACTCATAATTTTTTTTTCTGTAATTTCAAGAGCTGAGAAATTAAAGAAAGCCGCAGAAGAAGAGAATTTTGTCAGTGTTGGGGCATCTATTGTTGGCTTAACAAGTTGCTGAAGCCAAAAATACCACCAGCTAACCCAACCCCCAGTCGTCAAGTTGTCATCTTCCTGGTGGCAATTTCCAAATGTGTAGCACTACTTTTACTGGGTGTAAGTCACAATGAGGATGCTTTTTGAGATGGCAACAAAACATCCTTATGTTGCTAGGGAACAAAGTGACAATCCAAAAATATCCAAAAATCCAAAAAATCCAAAAATATTTGTCATTACGGCTGTTTCAATCCAAGGGATAAGCATCGCAACTCCAAGAAGCAACATCAAAGGGCAAAGAAATTTAGTCAGATGTGATGCAAGAAAAACATCAGTTTCCTCCAATTGGTAACGCCTTGACAGTGGAAAAAAAGATGTACAGAGTGAGAAAGAAAGATAGACAGAGAGAAAGAGGTAGAAAGAAAATGAGGGAAGTGCTTTGGGCCGTGTTTTACCGTGAAGAGGCAGCCCATTTTGCATGCCTGGCTTATCGGGTGCGGAGGTATGCCTGTGCAAAATATGAAGGTGTGATAAATGAAAATGCTGTATATTTTATTCAAGTCTGTGTCATTTTTGTCTGTAGCTGAATTTGAGGAGTGGATATGTTTGTGCTAGAAGTGGAGGCGGTGTTCCTTTGTGTGCCTTAACTGCTCATGCTGTATGATTTCCAGACTGCTGCCTGCTTGTGTGTCACATCAAGTGTACAATTTGGTGTTCATTGAGAGCAACATGTCAAAAGGGTTTAATGCCAATATCTGGCTCCCTTCTATGGCTAGCGCTGAAAATCAATACACCTGTGTTCTCCTTTGAGAGTGTTTGGAGCAATACACGGTCACACACAAACTGCTCTGCTACAGTAGCATGAAGTCTCTCTGGGACACAGTGTTGCCCCAGGGCTGAGCTACACCTGTCCTTTTGCACTTATGGTGGCTACTAATATGTTTGATCCAGAGTGACAGGGTCCTCACCCCACACCCCATACAATTTTGTTATGGGGACAAAACTTTTGTTTCGCTGGGTGTTTGAGTGATGTTGTGAATGAAAGTTTGTGCAATCACTTCTATTTACACTGTCAGCCATTACAGTTAATTACCACTTTTAATTATCATACGCCCATATGGCCAAAATATTGTTTTACACTTTCAGCTTCAGTCACTTTGGTTAGGTTTGCACAACAAAAGCAATCAGTTGAGAACATATCACTGTTTGTGTAAAACTTTCCCTTTCACATAATGATATCAACTGAGATTTTACCTGGATTAATTTTTAAAAGCTCAGATGATTGATCACATAATCTACAACTGGAAAGATTGAGCATAAAGTGGTCTAACAACATTGTGTATGGTTGGTTTGTGCACCCCACTTCAGGCTAGACTAAGGCACATAAAGCAACCTGATGCTAGAGGTTAAGGTATATATAGTTTTTGCAGGTAGCTTCTGGAGCCGACAAACCTGGTGGATTTACATGCTTCAGTACCAGTGATTGAGACATTTACAATTATTCTCACAAAACATTTTTTATTTGCCTTTTGTGATCATGATGTGTTCAATACACATATCTTGAAGTGGCTGCCATGCTTAAGCTGGTCAAACATCCAGATCATCGTAAGAAATGGATTCCTCCATCATCCCCAGTGGTCTAATTTTCTACCTGAATGATTTTGAGATTCTTTTTCTCTCTGTTTTCAACCGCACTCTTTTTACGAGGCTTAGTGGCGTTTCGCTCCATCAATCAAGAGATTTATCATGTTCTGAAAAACAAACACCCATCCACCCCTCCAAAAAAAGAAAAAGAAAGAAAAAAAAACAAAACAAACAGGCAGTGTGTGGTCATCCTACTGTAAATGCCTCTAATTACCTCTTTAAAATTCCACCAACAAGCTATTAAACATCCACGTTCTCATTTTTTCTCATTCCCCTGCATGCTATCTCGTATCTTGAAACACTGCAAGCAATTAGTCCGAGTGACTTTATTCATTAGGGGCCCCGTCCTAATGATTATTAAACTGCACGCAAGTCAGAAAGTAACCGGAGGGCTGCATGTTGGGAGAGAGGAGAATGAAAGAGGGAAAAAGGGGACAAGGGGAAGGGAGGCGGGGAAGGGGGAGGCAGCTGGAGGGAGAGAAACGGAAATCAAAGACAAAAAGGATGAGGATGAGAGTGTGGGAGAGATGATGGGGATTAAAAGGAAAATGGGGCAGGACAATCAGAGACAACGTTGAATATGGATGGAAATATGACCAGGGAGAAATGGACTCATTCTGAACAAATGAAATGAGTGCAGATGAGACTGTTGTGCACAGCGAAATTAGGACAGACCATTTGCATTGTGGCAGGTGGATAATCAGCCATTAAAATCAATCATATAAATCATCCAGTCAGCCAGCAAACATGTGTGTAGCGTAGGAAATAAATGCCTGACAGCAGATGCACCTATAAAACCTTGCAACAAAATGTACATACACAATATATAGTCTCTCAGGTTCTCAGAAAATGTGTACACACTCCGAAGGACTTGTGCCTGCAATGAAAGCATGCAGACTTTACCATGTCCATGTTGCTCTCAAGCTCTCGTCAATCCACACCTGATGTTATCTGTAAGGGAGATTTATGCATTTGCTGGTGTGAATTTATGACAGACGTCCTCTTCAGTCAGAGGGACGAAGGCTAAGAAATTGCTTGGTTGAGGGGGGGGGGGGGGGGGGGGGAAGAAAAAAGCTGATTTGAAAGATTTATTTCCATCTACACCAAGGATGCATGATTTATTCAATCTGTTCATTTGAGTGAAACAATCATTTCAGAAAAGGAAGCCTATGACACATGATATGGCTGAACTGTGTTTAGCAAACACCCTCCCACCATCCTTCCACCCCACATTTACTCTAATTTATTTGCTTGTCATTGTTTGTGATTGTGGTGACTAGAAGAGGTGACGGTGAAGGGAAGATGCATCAGTTTCTACTTCTGGTTTGTTTTGCTTTTTATTGATAAGACAGATTGTTACCTTGGGAGGGAGAGTTGTGATGGTGCATTTTGGGACAAAAAACAAAACAAGTGGCAGCTCATCACTGTCCTCACCAAGCAGACTGGTGAGCTCAGAAAACATTGTCAACATTGCCCCCTCCCCGTTGTTCACTGTTCATTTCTTTCACACAGTTGTCACTGAAAAAGTTTGTTCTCTCATGAAACTAAAGTTTACTCTTTTCCCCTTCAAACAAAGCAGTTCTGTACTCTAAATGGGTGAATGCATGGTATGATATACAGTAGAAACACTGCAACAACTAGACAATCAAAATGTGTACATTTGGTGATCCTGACATTAGATGTCAAAGGAATGAAAAGGTCAGGGTTTGATTGAGTAGCAAGCTGCTGCTCAAACAAAGCCCACTCTCAAAGGGTGCAGTGGATGGACGAAAGTTGGAACTGCAGCCCCCTTGGGTGCCTGCATACATATCACCTGATGGTCTTTACTCAGTTCTTCACCTGAGGTACAGAGTGAAGAACAAATTGCTGTGGACTTTCAAAGACAAGTAAGAAGTCTTAAAGGTTATGTCTACTTTCTACTGCACAGACTCATTTTTCAAGTATCTCTTTATATTGCTAAATCACTTTGAAGGCCAATGAGTCATTTTCTCAGGTTTCAGGTTTATTTTTGTAAAATCAGATGGAAACCTAGCTGGTTTCAGGAAGAAAAAAGAAGTAATTTCATGAGAAAAGGGAGGCTTGAGTGGAGCAAATGTGAGGTGATTAAATTCTAAAAGACCACAGCTGACCATGAGATCTTACACCATGTTCGTGTTAATTAAAGGAAACAAACTAGTCCATGCAGGAGGTGTTGTATTGTTTGTGCATAACAGAAAGTTAGTAAAAGATGGTTTAATGTCATTTCTATGAAGAAACACTGTTAGCTTACACAGTTTATGTTATCACTATTACAATGCTTTCATATAAAGATGTGCAATAGTTGCTGCACAGTGGTAGATTTAGTGTAATGGTAGTTCAGGGATGGAGAGGTGTTGAAAATCTATGTAACAGCACTCAAGTCCCCCCTTAAACCCAATGTATTAAACAGCATTAAACAATTTTCTTTGAGACTAGGGTCATTCTAAAAGTAAAAAAAGATGTCAATTTGATCAAATCAGAATCAACAGGGAAAATACAGATTAATGCACTTCAGTATTGGCTTTACCACTGAGCTGTGTGGGTTAGGTCACACATAAAAAATGGAACCCTGAACAAAGCCTTTAATACCAATGGGATTAATGCACAGTGCAACCTTTATCACTCTAGGGTGAAAAGATCAGGACCAGATGCTTGAAACATATCATAGTAAGTCGCCCAAATCACACTACTCCAAATTTTGTTTCCACAACTCAAAAAATGTGTATCAAACACCTCAGGTGTCCATTAAGGGTTTCGGATGCCACTTGTATCACATAATACGACAGAAAGCTGGTCTCCTCTGCCACAGAGATAGCCTACTGCTCTCCCCAGTGGTCAGACTTAGAAAATAAACTTAGGACAATGGACAAAAAGGTGGAAAATCCTAGTCAGAGGCATTTTCAGAGAAAAATGTGTCATGCCTCACATGCCACTGCCAATTAAAGTGTCTGCACCTAAAGCTGAATTATAGCATAGTTAAATATAATGAGTTGTAAAGTTTGATATCACTGTCTGTCAGACATAAAAGGAAAGAAAAAGAAGCTGCAAATTCACAAGAAAGTTGGAAATAGTTGAAGTAATAATATTAACTGCTGCCTATACGACTAAGAATAAGAAGTAACTTGCAAAACGGCCTCAAGAATCCTATTTGTGTGTGTGTGTGTTCATGAACAGCTAGGTCTTTTGTGCTCTGATGTGAAAAAATAAAAAAGTTTGTGCAGTTGGTTTGCACTATCTGCATAGACATCGCCCCACACCTGTGAGAAGAGGATTTGGACTGAATGAGGTTAAAAATGTGGAATCCAGAGCTGTATTGTACTCCCTCTGTGCCTCCCGTTCTTTGTGCTAATCTTGTGGTCGGGTCAGTACAAGAACAATTAAATGAGGTGAGCCCAACAGTTCCTCCAGGACCCTAGGGCCTTGTCGCATGGGTGGGAGGTTAGCGCTACACAACTGGTGGGAGAAGATGCATCATTTATGGATCAAGAAGAGGAGACCGAGCTTCCCAGCACCCTAGTAAACTCTATTAGACCACACCCCATTGCCTTTTACTAATGAATAATGTATGATGCCCTGCTGGTTCCAGGTGTGACTTGACACAGCAGTTAAAAAAAAGTATATGAATATTCAGTGGCGGGTGGTAATGAAATCAAAATGTTCAGTATGGGAGTCCGTTTTTAGATTGAGTCTATCTCTGCTGTGCAGAACTGGTAGACTGTGCTGATGGAGAGAAATGAGAGACTTTATATGCACTGACAGGGCTGAAATTTTGCCCTGCACTTTTAATGGTTTGTCTGACAGCAGATGGAGATGTCACTGTGCTCGCACTGATGGAGGCCATTTTGTTTTGGCAAAGCAGCTGTGATTTGTTTGTCTGGGAGGACACTGATGGGCAGGAGGACAGAGAAATGACCCATCGGTCAACACTGAGCAGAATTCATTTAGTTGCTTTACAGGGTTTCAAAATTGAGATGTCAAGGAAGGCATTTGTTTCTATGTGTGCAAGGTTTCTTATAATCTGATCAAGAACGTGAAGGATTCAACACTGACATGTAAACGCCTCAAAGTGAATATCTTTGTTAGCTTGTCTATAGGAGTTGCTGACAAGCCCTATATATGGAAAAATATTCTCAGCTGCATTCCTCTGTCCTTTCTCCATGCTTCACCACACGTGACCATACAGCGCTGGCATTTACAAGACCCATCCAGTGGCAGAAATACAGAACGAAAGCTTGTGAACAACAGAGCAAGAGCCCGTCATAGACAAATTACCAAGCCTAAGAAGGTTAATGCCCACCATGTGTGGAACAGGGGGCCGCAGGAGGCCGGCATAGTTGCAAAAAAGCACGTCCCAGACACCCCGGCAGGCGTGAGGGGCTCTGCCTGCTGATTAATGCCATACTTTGGCTAATTACCTCCTCAGCGGACGTTAGCTTTAATGACACGAGTCATCAGAATACGTCAGTGTGGATGGATGGTCGGTTAGAGGAAGGGGGAGCGGTTTGAGAGAGGAGAAAAGCAGGAGAGATATCAGTGCATCCGAGCGTCAGAGAAAGCCATCGACTGCACCTTCCCACCCCATTAGGTCGATTCCAGCACGCCAGCCACTGCGCCGTCCATATCTGAATAATAACTGTCGCTTAGTTGCAACCCTATCACCCCACTGCCCTTCCCTCAGCCCACCAGACCAGCATCGACTGGGTCCATTTGGTACCCTGTGACGCTTTCAGTCAAACTCTAATTTACTAGGAAATAAATGGGCTCCATAATAACAAGGGCCTGAATGCCCCAATCTCAACGAATTTGCCTCATCCGCCCACACCGATACATTCTAATGCAACTAACCAACACACAGCCGAGAAGTGGACGACGGTTTCAAGCTGCTGACCCGCCCATCTGATGAGCTTCAAGTGCCTGATTGGCTCAGTGTGCTGTCCGAAAGTATGGTCATTCAAAGCCCCAGTGGAAGAACTGAACTCTGATGGCAAAGCTAATTTGGATATTCTCTCAACCGTGAAATATGGAAAAGAGTTACTAAATGAGCAATTAATCCCACAGAGATACCATGTACCTGCAAAAACTTAGATGGGAGAGGGGAAAGGAACAAAGCAAAAAAGAGGCAAATAACCATTTTAACTTTTGGTAGCTTACAGTAGATCTACAAAAATGTTTAAAAATTCTATATGATAACATCAACAAGACTGCAGTAAGAAAAAGCGAATAAACAAAAAAAAACAAACAAAAAAACAACATTGTATACAGGCAACAACTATCGTAATTTCAGTTTTTTTGGTATATTTTGTCATTACCCTCTGAGGTTCAAGTTAATTGGCTGTGGGTTTTTTTAGTCTTTCATTTCCCTGAGGAACTTAATTGTTATGTATTGTTGTGGAGGTCCGCAGGGCTCTCCTGGAAGTCTTATTTATTTTTGCCATTCATCAGTCCGTTAAATATAGTCAATACCACTGTCAGTGTAAATTACATGGGCCACTGTAGAGATGACTTTCCATGGATGGTGGAGGAGAAAGGACCTTGAGTTTGTGCCAAGTAGTGTTTTTAAGTGTGACAGTGAGGCTGATTTAGGGCTGAGAGAAGGCAACCAAGAAGGGATGAGATGGACAAGGGGTGGCTTGCGTCTCTTTGCTCTGTTTGCAAAGCGAGAGGGAAAGGGTTCATCCCAGTGCCACGGACAACAAATACAAGGCTTAAGTGACTGGCACTGTGACATTTAACTGAAGAAATGCTTCTACATCCCTCCTCTTCTGCCTCTTTTGGGAGAAAAGGAAGTGTGTGACCAGATTTTTATTCTGTTTGGCTCTTACAAAATATCAGTCCATACAATATCAAGGTAACCATTTTACATTTTTCACTCTTTAATTACGTCTTGATACAGTAACAACGGAGTGTAAACACAAATAATATTTTATATCAGTTGACGGTGGCAGTTTTGTCCTTGGAGTTAAGTTACACTGGCATTAAACTTCTTCAATAACAATTTGTGCAAGACTGCCCCAGTCTTCTTTGTTCAAACACAAATACTGTGAATAATCTCTCTCATTCATTAAACGTGTGTGTATGAGTGTCCATACATGCCTGCACACAAACGTACCCTCACACACACTAATAACCAGCAATCATGATAATCTATAACTGCACTCCAACTGAGTCCCTGGACAGGCATTACAGTCATGTTGCGGGCCAATAAATAACAGCACAAATAAAGCGCCTGTCCATTCTCACAGCCAGTGTGTATGCAAAATAGGTCAATAACACTATCCTGGAGGTCATTGCCAGACCGTTTGCTCCTTTATCGACTGTACTGCAATTCCAAAGGAATTAGGCTTTGTCACAATTCATCGTAGCCGCAGCCTCTGGGTCTTTGACAAAAAGGGAGCCTTCTGTGGGGATGACAAAACCCATTTGTCTTACAAGGTTGTGTGTGTCTGTTTTGTTTCTGCTTTGCCTTCAATGACCTGAATCAAAATAGAAAAGAGGCTTTTGTGGTGAGTCTATCATTTTAAGCTCCTGCCTTTTTTGCCTCAACTAAAATTCAACAAAGGTGTAAACGTGTGACTAAACCTCCACCCACACTTTATTTTATTTGATACCATTTTTAATTAAAATCACGGTATCAATAAAGTAAATCAAAAGATCTCTACACCTCAAATAAGGTGTGTGTGTGTGTGTGTGTGTGTGTGTGTGTGTGTGTTCGCACACCTCATGTTCAGCTGTTTTGCCTGTCTACAAGGATATATTCCTCTATTCATCAAAAGTCCAATATTTCAAAAGAGTATTCCGTCTTTGTCTTCACCCCCACACAAAAAAGACAAAACTTTTTACATGATTCATTTTTCACTCATAAACACAATTTGTTCAGCGCTGCTTTAGATTTCTGGGTGCGCTTTGTCCCAACCCCTTCAGGCTTTCCAACTCTAAGCTTACCGACAGCCTCCTACCAGCATTAGCATGAGCCAAACGTATGAGCGTATTTGTCAGTTTAACGTCAACAACAGCTGTCTTTCCTGCCAAAGGCTCAAACATGTGGCTTGATGCCCAGCTTAGGAACACGTCCTTCGGTTCTGTCCTCCTCCACCCTTAATTAGGAATGATGGAGGGACTGAGTGATCTTCAAAAACAACCATCAGTGTCCATTGTATTGTCTTTACTTCGACCACATTTAATCTCTCAAACAACCACATCCAAACATTTAGTTCCACCCAAAAATCCTGTTTCATGCAGAGACACAGCAAATCATGAAAGAAATGCAACATCAGATGATTTACCTCAACTTTAAGAATGAATTTCACCTTTCAAGCTGTATTCAGGTAGGTAAGTTTCAGCCTGATACCTGCCTTATAACTTGAATGCCTTGCTTTGGAAAATAGGTACATGATAAATCCCTGAAAATCCCTGAATAAGACTGAAATTCATGGCTGAAATGTAGATTGTGTTGCCACACAGAGTTCTGCAAGTGTGCTAAAATACAAAGAAATTTTATATATATGAAACTTTGTTGCAGTATTACCTGATTATCACTCTAAAATGTGACTTTGCTTACAAGAAAAACAACCGCACTGATAAATCACTGAGTTGTAAGACGCTTTTATCATCATTCGAAAAGTTAATCATATTACTAAGGGGGCATTCACACCAGCCCTTTTCAATAGTTTGAGTTCTCTTGTTCGTTGTTAGACTCGTCTCCTCCTTTATAATTGATGTAGCCTCAGGTGAGGAGGGGAATAAGTTATTCAAAAGATTCAGTTCAAACTTCAAACTTAGACTGATTGAATGATACGGTCCCCAACTGAACCCCAATCATACTGAGTCTAGTCGACTATTAGGTGTGAAAAGGAGTATCAGGAAAAATTCAGTTAAATCAGAGTCTGAACTGAAAAATGGGTTCAGAGAACAAATTTCAATTAAAACAAAATTAAAACAAGAGCTTTAACCCACCCAAGTTTCCATCAGTTTTGTCTGTGTGCTTTTAACATCTATCAGAGTTTTTTTTTTTCTAAACCTGTGTTTAGTGTTAGCCGGCGCTTCTGCCCCACTAAGCCAGTGGCAAACACTGTTAAGAGAAGCTGACAGACAGGATGGGGAAGAGTGTCTGGTGGGTTTTGATACTGTCACAAGACATCTCTTCCTTCCCATTTCCACAATTCTTCTTTGTCCATTGCTCTGCCCGCTCCTGTCCCAGTCCCATCATGATGGCCTAAGCATGAAGGAGCCATCTGTCACTCTGCTCATTCCTGCTCGGGTCCTGAGAGCCTGCCACTCGCCTCTCACCCGCCTTGGCTGTCATGTCCGCTGGCTGACGGGAAAAGTGACGAGCGGCGACAAACGTCCCCAGCTTGAGTCTGTTAGTAACTCGTCCATTTTTTTTTCTCTTCATCTCTCTCTACAGTCATGCACAGACACCCACACACGTCCAAATGTATACACCCATATATGCTTGAAAAATCTGGTTGCTGTATCTGTACAGACAGCCTTCAGAGAGCTCACATTCAATTGATTTTCTCCATTTTGAAACAGCATGACATCCTGACAGGGGAGCGGGTGAGCAAAAGAATAGAAGAGGGAGAGGATGGAGAGAGACAGGGAGCGTGTGGTATTCCCCCATCTGACCATTATGAGCGGCATGTCAAACGAGGGCGAGAGACAGAGGCCTTGACATGGGCCAGCCCACACTGGGAGAAATGGTGGGAGGGTGGGGAAAGAAGGGACAAGGGAGGCAGGAGAATAGATAAAAAGGGGGATGTAAAGAAGGCAGGGGAGACTTGGACAAGAAGGGAGGGGAAAAACAGGGGATACAGAAAACCTCTGTAAAGAAAAGCACAAAAGAGAAGAAAGAGAAAGAGCATGTGACATAACGAGGTGGGGCAGATGGAGAGGAGGAGGGGGTGGAGAAAGAGCTTTCTTTACAACCTGCACATCGATCGGGTACAGTTAGATTGGCTATGCTGGCCTCACCTTCTCTCAGCCTCCATAGACGCCACCCTCCTCCTCCTCCTTATGTCTCCCTTCGCCCCACTTGTAGGGGCCACACTGATAGACGGTGAGAATCTAGTGATAGGATTTGATTGTCAGCTGAAGTGGCAGTTATAAATTTACTCCAGGATAGCCATTTATTGCGATGGTACTGGGAATTGAGTGAGTGTGGCGTGGGGTGTAGAAGAGGAGTCACACAGAAAGGAAGATGACACCGAGAGGGGTATTTCTAGGAGGGGCAGGCTCTTTTTTCTTTGTCACCCATCATCCTTTGTGATCAAAGTGCACAACAAACACATCCTCGTCCTTGCGCACAACATAAAAACCATCAAAACGTGTGAATAGCTTTTGTCCAAATTTGGGCAATTCAGGACATTCAGCTGGCTCAAAACACAAGGTCTTACCACAGGAAAAAAAGTTCTCTGTGTTATGTAGTTTACTGCAGCATCTGTCTTTGTTTACAAAATGTGGATATTTGGAGGCAGGGGGAGTCTGTGATGCAGTCATTTCATAACACCCCCACCCCCCCATTCCTGGTGGATTATTCCTTCAATTTCTTAAAAGCCAAAGCCTTCATGGGATGGTCCAATCGCATGAGAAGGATGGGGTGGGGGATGTAAGGAAGCAGTTGGCATTTACAAATGCTGTGAGTGGAGTGAAATATGGGAGCCATAGTTCAACACTTGTGGAGCTGTACGTGAACATAGTTGCACACGCAGATAGCACACAATTCAGAGGGCGTACGTTGTCATCAGTCTGCAGGAATCAGGTGCATTTATGTGCGCTTGTTTGTTTGTGTGTGAGGGCATATGTGGGGGTGGGTGCACCTTTGACACCAGCTTGACAGGCTTTTAATTGCATCCAGTCTGTGATGTCAATTTTTTTCTACAACAGTGGCGTATGCAGAAACATCCTTCTGTCATGAAAACAGGTATTAACTTGCTTTTTTCCCACTACCTGTAACCTGCTAATTAATCCTGAGGAAAAATGAAATAGAAAGAAAAGAGCAATACTGAAGGCATATCTTTTTAAAAGTTAGACAAACTTTAACTAGCAGCCAAACTAAACAGAAGAAGCTTTTTCTTCCCTCTGAGTTCCCCAGACCCTCCTCTTGTGCATGTCCTTGTTATCAGCTTTTTGGCTCTTCATTGAAATCTTATTTCAAAGCAATTTATCCACAAGAGTTCAGAACTGTGAAAATATGCATCACATTGGACTTTTCTTTCATGTGACGGGGATTTCTGAAGCTGTTGGAATCAGTTGATCTCCAGAAGGAAATTTTAAAAAGCTAAAATTCTATATTAGATTTGATCTCAGAAATAAAAAATTTATTTATTTGCTAAGGTGCGTCCCCAACAAAGCGATGGCTAAGGATGCATTTACCATCCCCAGCTCTGTATGAGCTGGGTGTAATTCATTGTATACCATGCAATGTAAGTATATCCTAAACTGAAGCCAGAGCCCCATTTGTGGTCTAAAAGATATTCAGCACATACATTTGCATATTCAACAATTGCAAAACCAGCCACAAAAACAGCCATTCGTGTTAGTTTTGTGCTGGAATATCTCTTTTCTTCAGACACCGGGAAAGCCACCCTGTCATTCCTGGCATATTTGGGAAGCTGCAGATACAACAAAGACAGGTGCAGCTAGCGCATAAGATAAGACAATGTAATTACTGTAGGAGATTGGGTACTACATGGGCCAAACACATACATCCATATTCAGACACCTGTATTACACACATCACATTATATTTCAGTCATTTCTTGCTGCACACCAAGAGAGAAAAAATACTGTTTTTTTTTGTATCTGAAATTCAGCTAAACCTAAACTGACCTATACTCCTATCCTCCCTCACTGCAAGCTAATAGATGGTGCTGCTCTCCAGCTGGCAAATCATTTAATAACTTCCAACTAGAATCTCATATTGGTATTAATAGGATGAATAACAATGGCAGTGTAGTGATGACACTGAGCTGCGAGGGCAAAAAGAATCAACTGTACCTTATTTTTTTGTAGTCAATTAAAAGCAAGGCAGAGCCTACAATATTTTAGAATAATATTTAGATGTCTGCCACATGTACCAGGAAATATCACTTTATCTGAGTTCACACAGTAGCACACAAACAAAGCATAAACCCTGTAAGCAACTGTTTAAATGAAAGCATTCTGTACATGAGCATCCAGCGGAATGGAATTTAGGTCCAGATGTTGGGAAGCATTCTGTAATTTTCTTTTTTCATATTACTACTCAATTATTCATCCATCTATCCATCTTCTGCAACTAATCTTTGGCCAGGTCATGGGTGCAACAATCTAAGCAGAGCTCCCCATACCTCCTTCTCCCCGGCCACCTACTCAAGCGTTTCTTGCTGAAAACTGAGGCGTTTCCAATCCAGCAGAGACAAACTCTGCTGCATGTTCTGGGCCTGCCCTGAGGCCTCTACCTGGTGGGACATACCTGAAGCACGTCTCCTTGGAGGTATGCAGAAAGCATACTTATTTGATGTCCAAACCACATGAGATGGCTTTTTCAAATAAAGAGGAGCAGCTTATCCTTTGAATTTTTTTGTTGTTTTAAGACATGATCTTGTTTTTTGGTCTCTTCCTAAGCTCATG
Source organism: Leptatherina wallacei (assembly GCA_028567055.1). Classification (NCBI taxonomy): domain Eukaryota; kingdom Metazoa; phylum Chordata; class Actinopteri; order Atheriniformes; family Atherinidae; genus Leptatherina; species Leptatherina wallacei. The sequence goes on along the minus strand of JAOXYM010000005.1, from coordinate 7,677,190 downwards.
ACCACAGATTTGGACTGGAAGATAGACTGAATGAATGTTTAGAAACTTCACTTTTAAACATTTTCAGCACA
>JAOXYM010000005.1:7648565-7675878 GCA_028567055.1 Leptatherina wallacei | reverse complement strand
TATAATATTCTGTCCCAGCCTTTGTTGGCAATGACAGAAAAATATTTAAATTCTAACAAAGAGGCACGTTTGTTACAGAAACATATATGCACATGGTACACACAAACACGTGCAAACACACATGGATGTGAATGTAAATGTGGGGAGTTGAATGTGCCTGCAGATCAAAGTGATATATACAGTAAGAAGTATTAGAGGTTGTATGGAAGGCAAAGTGAGAGACAGCTCGAGTACATGCTATAATCACGCCCAGTTTTCACATGATTTTCCTCACTAGCTACTATTTTCAAAGCATAACATCTATTATGCACATAAACTTACTACATCCCACGTCCCTGCCAGCTTCAAGTATCATATAGTGTTTAGACTTACATTTTTTCTTGTATATTTGTTAGGTTAGAGGCTGTTCTAAGAAATACATTTTCAGATATTGCAAAAAGCATGAAAAATCACATGTCATCCAGGTTTGTGGTACTGCAGTCAAGCATTTCTATAGAAAGTATTTCATTCTTTATTCAATTGGTCCCCAACCTGGGGCCAAACATTAGAAAGGAGCTTGTGGTTTCCACTGTACAGAAGCTGAAAGAGTTAGTTTACAAATGTACAAAATCACAACGCATTTCCTAAAATACCAAAAAGGATGAAGTGTTGCAAACAATGCTGTTACACACAGTAGCATGTTGCTTTGACAAGCTTACGAAGTTGCAGGAGGAAATAAAAAAAAATCTAAAGTCTTTACATAGTTTGTAATCTACGACATTACAACCTACTGACATTGAGTTTCTTAAATGAGACCACAATCACATGCTAGGTCCTGCATCAGACATCATGCAAAGCAGAGATGCTCTTCATCTGCAAACTAGAGTGAAAACCAAAAGAAAAGTCAAACAAGCTGCCAGAGCAATTTTCATTGCAGATGAAATGGGGTAGTGGCACTGAACTTGTTTCTTTACCCGCCAGTTTGGCACCAATTTGTGCACCAATTGTCAGAACAAAAACATCCTTCAGGACGGAAATAAATCTCTTTTTGTAGTTGTAGAAAGTGTGCTACTTATCAAAGGAATCGTGACTCTTGAGCTCTCTTTCCAGCATTCAGGATGTGGTAAACCTCGGCCTTCATGATAAGTTTTCTCACCTTCAGGATGATTCAATGTCAAAGAAATATTTCCAGGGGAATACAAACAAGTTTCAGACATGATGTTGCACCTAGACGGGCCAAATAAGCACTTATTCAGATTATTCTCCCATTCAGCACAATGTAGATGTCGGACACAGCCTTCAACACCTTTGTAAGCCTAACAATAAAAACAAGAGGCTGTCACAAGCACAAAGCCTTGCGTCAAAGCCAGCCAGAGGAGAAAAGGCAACTAGCTTCACACCAGGTAAGACAAAGTTCTACTTCGACATCATACTAATTAATATTAATTCATTAAAGCAATCATAGTGACGGGTGGGTCTGCCAGCCAGGTCTGTCATTTCTTGGTTCTGAACAGGTTTGGGTCCCAGTATTTGAATAAAAGACAGATTAGATTGGGTTCTTGGTTGCACAGTTTTGGGTCTATCCACTTCCCACATCTAAACTTTTGGACCTGTCTAGCTTTGTTCAGAAAGACTGCTTACCTGACTACATATAGCGATTTCAACAACATCTGCATTTAGGCCTAGGGGTAAGATATCAGTGTCCAAGATTGTGATAAACAATGTACATTTGATTTCTCATGCATTAGTAAAACCTGTCAGGAAAAGCAGAGTAGCAGCCCTGTCTCTGATATGATGACTGAGAAACTGTTAGCAAGAATAGTGCATTAAAAATTAAATAGAGTGGTGTTATTTCGGGTTTGTAGTGTATAAACCCTCATTGTTGAGATGAATGCACATTTGGGAGCTCAGCAATCAGAACAACAATAGGCACTGGTCTACAGTGATGTGGACAAATGGAATATGGTCAGGTGAATGATTCTTATTCACCATACAATTGGATGAGTGCAATTGTGGTGCATTTGAAGAGAATGATACTGGCTTAGCCCTACAGTGACTGGATCTAGTGGCCATTTTATTGTGGGAGTATATTTTGCTGGTATGGCCTGGGTCCCCTTGTCCCAGAAGGAAGGGTCAATGCAAATCAATACAAAGTTGTTTTGAGCAGTCACCTTTACCCTTTGGCAAAACACTTATATCCAGATGGTAGTGCTCTCTTCCTGGATGACAATGCTCCGATCCATAGGGCATGAGGGGTCACTGAATGGTTTGATGAGTATGAAATGAAGTGAATCATTTGCTATGGCCAGTGCAGTCAACAGATCTCAACCCAACTGAACACCTGAGGGAATATCTTTTGGAAAACTGGAGTTCTACAGACTTGTAGAATCAATGCCAAGACTCAATTCCGTATGTGATGACCCAACACCTTACCAAGACTGTTTTGCTGGTTTTTCCTGTAATCGATCATCAATCTGTAGCTGAAATAGCATAAACAAAAATGTAAAAACCATGTTTTTTTTTGTTTGTTTTTTAACATTTAATTAAAGTAGTTTTGAACAACATTTCTCAGGAGTTTCTGTAGGTTCGAAAAAGTTTTCTGTAAGACTATGTCTTACAGAAAACTTTGTCTCACCTGATCTGAAGACTCCACACACATAAACAACTACGCAAAGAGTCCATTTTAAATACTAAATTTAGAAACTTTATTACTAGCAGCTTGTGTTTGATTTGAGTTCTTTAGACACATCTATGAAGATGCCAGAGATTACACAGTTTGATAGACATGAAATGGCATTTACCAACAATGCGATTTCCAGAAGAGCTTTTATCTGATAACTTGCTATATCTTGGCATGGTGTGTCTGAAAAACTATTGAGGAAGCCGGACAAGTGGAGAACAAAAGAAGAAGTAGCAACCCTAAAACCCAATCTACAGCAGCGGTAGGATGCATGTTTGGCTTTCAGATTATACTGAAAGGGATCTCCTTAAGAAATGGCAAAAAGAAATGACAAGAATGCCTGTCACAGTGGGTTCAAACTGTGTTGAAGAATAAAGGTTTTCATGCCAAATATTGACTTTCAAGCTAGTTAGAATTGTACAACTTTTGCTTTTGCCTTATATATTTGTATATGTATTTAATTTGTGTTTTTAAATGATTCAATAAATTGTTGCACCTATGTTTCACTTTCCTGAAATGATATGAAGTTAACTTAACTATAAATGCTTCTTAACTCTAATTTACATAACCTGGTTCACTTAGACAACACTGTTTGTCGCTCCACCCCACCCTCCCTATCCTTGTCCTCATTTATTCTCCATCTGTTGTCATATTGTCCCCCCTTTCTCACCCATCCATCCTTTTCTCCCTGCCTAATCCATCCTTCCATCCAACCGTCCTCACTCATCCATCCTTCCTTCCTTCATCCATCCTCGCCCTCCTTCATTTACCCATCCCTTTATCCTCTCTCCCTTTACTCACTCATTCATCTTTCCATCCTCCCTCATCCATCCATCCACCCACCTTCCCTTCATCCATTTCCCCTTCCATCATCCATTCATCCATTCCTTTATCTTCCCCTTCGTCTCTCATCTCTTACCTCATCACAGCTCTTTTCCGCCTTTCTTCATATAATTCATCTACTTTTCTTTTTCCAGGACCATCTAGGTTGGGGGGGAAGGGGGTCCCAAGTCAGATTGGGTCACTGGCATCCTGAGTCTCCTCCTCCCAGCCTTCAATCATGAGACCCGCAGATGAGCAAATCAGAGAATTAACATAAATCTATCCATAACCTCATCGATACTTTCATCCATACCGTTCATTAAACTCACATTGTTGAAGCATCGTAGTGAAATGAAGAATGTGGGGTGGCACAAGACTTATGCGCTTGAGCCCAATAACTGAGAAGACTTTTGCTGCTTTTAAAAACAAACAACACCAAAAAAATACTCAAAGAACAATGAAAATTAACCTTTTTTCTTTTGTTTCCTGCACGGTTTCTGTTCCAGTCACATGTGCATCAAATTGCACGTAAAATACAGCGCAAGCCTGAAATACCAGCATGCATCCTACCTCTGTGCTTCAACAAGACACTACTGACACAACCTGGACAACGTCAACAACCAAAACAATACCCAATTTTAGACCTGCTTTGCTCTCCTTTCCTTGCAGCAAGCTTTCAAACTTGTCACCTTCCTCCCTCTAACACTCTCACCGATGCACATGTCCACAAATCAAATGTAAACATGCAGAAAGGCATGTCTCCATCAGCCACAGGGGACAGGCAGTGGCAGCTCACTGTGCGCCGCCTCATTTTTACCACTCAGAAACAAATGGCCAGTCCTTTCATTTCCCCGCCCCGCCACAACACTGTCCCACCTAATCACTCGTCGGCGGTGAACATGACAGAGCTTTGCCTCAAGTTATGATCGTGGATGATGACACACTTAGAGGCCAGCAAGGGAAGTTAGCGCTGCAATAGATTGATACATTTGTCGCTTCTCTGAGGACTCTCACCCCCCTCGCCACCACCAGCAATAAATGACAAATGAGTTTAACTGCCACCGTTAAAGGCATTTATAATATTGATCTGGCAGGAGTCAATAGCCAGCTCTATGCTCAGGCACTCATAATATTACTTTGAGCAGTGTGCACACACGTATAAATGCATACAGATTCACACACGCTCTCATATGGTCTCTAAAAAACAAAGGAAGGAAAATCAATGGACAGTGGTGCTGCAAGGGGAAAGACTAATCTTCCTAACTAATGAAAATAAACACATTAGGAATGTACAGCGTTAACCGACCTCTGTGTTGACCTCACTCCATCTTGACACAATTAATCCCTCGTTAAGGGGGTAATTGTTTGCCACTGCTCATATTTATTGTTGATCATAGTGGCAAAGGTGCCCGCTGTGCCTGAGACCACAGGGTGAAGCCCCTAAACAGCACATGCACACTCGCAAACATGTGCTACTCGTGTGCGCGCTGAAGATAGCAGCGGTGGTCCTGAAGCGCTCGTGCCCCAAGTTGCCAGGGGCAGCAATCGATAAGGAGTAGGAGCAAGTCGGCACAGCCGCTAATTGAAATGAATTTGGTGGTGGATAGATAAACGATTGGACATGTAAAAAGAGAGCAGGGATGAAACGGGAGGGTTAGGTGGAGGAGGAAGGAGGGGGGATTGAGATTTTTTTTTTCACCTTTTCTCTGAAAGGGCGAATGTCTGGGGAGTCTTCAAATGAGAAATATGGTCACTTTATCATTGGCAGCAACCAATAGGAATTTTACACGAGGATGAATCAATCACACTGGGGTTTAATATGGAAAAGGTTGAAAAGAGGAATATTTGCTATGTTATAACACTATTTTACCATCCTGCTCATTTCGGTCACTCAGGTTCACCAACTAATTCAGAAACACATGACATCTGCCCAATTTATACCATTTAACTTTTTTTTTAAATCAATTCAGCTGCTGTTTTATCAATAATATGTCCCATTCAAGTGCTGATATTATCATATTGTTGTGTGGAAAACTAATTTGCTGAAAAGCCATCAAAGCACAGAGAGATAAAATAAAGTTCACACGTGTTTATTTCCCATTTCTGTTTTTTGTATGCTAATATGAGCATTTAAAACTGCTCTGCGTATTTCATCATCAAACAGAATGGCTCACGTAAAATCAAATGACTAACAGCTTATTCAGCTGCTTTCTCTTGGGATAAAAGACATGTTGACTGAGGTCAGCCCTGTCGCTATGCACGTGTTCCTCTTTGGAGTCTGGCTCTGGGGGTTCAGCTCCGACAAACATGCGATCTTAACCTTTGTCATAGAAGTTGTGTGCAAGCATGCTCAGCATGATGCCATGTGTACAAAGGAATCAATGAGCAGATTGCTATTACTCTGAATAGATATGAAGGGATGCCGTGTGAAGCAGAGGAGGAGAAAGACTAGAAAACTGGGGGTGCAAAACTAGAGGAAACAGACATGGTGAGCAGGTACACAGCAGGTGTCCTGCACTATTTGTGTCAGTTAGGCACAGGGGGCTCGTCAGCCTGAGACGGCTCTGGTGTAGGCAACCTGTTCTTCCAGGAACAGTAAGTCCCACCAGCTACTTACCTATAAATACACTGCAAAACATGCACATTTACATAGACTTACACTGTAAAGACTGCATCCAGTATGGATTCCTCTTAATTTTACTCACCTGTGAGGTCTCTGAATGATGTGTGTTTGCCTGGTTTTGCATGAGGTTGTTGTAGAGGGTCAAAAGTCAACATCTGTCTGTAATTAAAACTGGTGTACGGACTATGCCTCCTGGACTTCAATGTAAGGAAATGCATTTCTTTTCAGACAGAGGAAAACTTCATTTTAGCAGTTTGGCTGTCCAGTGCGCTAATCGGATTACTGTGAGAGAATGACAGAAATAATATAACACAATGCTAAATAATAATACAAGATGAGAAGCACATGGGTTGGTCTGTCTCTCAGTTTTGTGAAAAATGTTGAAAGCTGTATGAACCACTTTGCACGCACTCTATAATTTACACAGCTTTCCATCATTTACCAGTGTGGGTAATTCAACTGTAGGGTTTTCACTTAAATGTGCTCAAAACATAGTGATCAACCTTATTGTCAGGTTAGTCGTTTTTTTGTCTTTTGCTACTTCCTCTATCCAACTTCATGGTATGTTCGGCATGGTGAAATAAGCAGAAAGGCAAGTTTTGCAAACGATTTACAGATTACAGGAATAATAGATTCATGCAGGAATGAATGAATTTCTGCTCAACTTGCATAGACACACGTATGTTGAAATGAGGCACAAGAGAGGATATGATGAAGAACAATCTCCAATCTCACTATTGGAGGACTGCAGCTTATTGAGGGGGAAATGTTTGGATCACAGTGTGGAAGGAGGACTACAATTCCTTGTAAAGTGAACACTAAAAGTTAAGTTTTTCACTATATATAAGCAACAGGTCTTCATATTTGATTTAAGCAATGTTTTATAGAAATATTAAGAGTTAAATGACAGAAAATAAATACCTGGGAAGAGAAGATGATCAATGTCCAAATGAATCCCAGCCGAATAGGAACATGTAAAAGAGAAGAGAGGAAAAAAACAATTAGTCATTGAATATTCCTTTATTAGATTTAGGGAGGAAAAAGATAAATTAAAGACATCAAACAGAGAAAATAGCTCTGCTGACGCATGACTTGATCTTGTTTTACTTCCCTCTTATAGTCACAATGTATTAAAACAGACATTTACGTTGGTCTGTTCTGATCTGTTTTGTCTCTAATTATTAAAACAATCCACCCAATTAAAAGAAATAAACATCCAGTCAATTAGTTGTCTGTAGGCTAAACAGCTTTGACAGACTGATGTGGTCATTACAAGACCTGACCACAGCAACACATTTGCTCTGCAGTAGACACAGTTCCAAAAAAAGAAAATGGCCACTCTATTCAGGGCAGGCATAATTAAATTGTGCTGTGCTTTAAGTCCACTGCAAAATGAAGCAAATTAACCATCGGAAAATGAATTACCATGAAACTCCAATGAGAGGGATGATGGATGACAGCTGTCTGCCACCCCTGACAGTTTTTACATTTGACTTTCTAATTAATGTGGGGATTTAATGTGTTTGTTAATTCTGTCAATAGCAATTACGTCTCTTTTGGCCAGCTTTGCCACACGCATGTGCCCGATTTTATGCTAATGTACTGTTATGTATGTGTCGGAGCCACGGCTGCCAAACGAGCCCAGCCAGCAAATGGGCTTTGGCTCCCCTTGGAGAAAGTGCCATGCTGAATATACATAGAAAATCATATGAATTCTAGCCCGCTTCACACTGTTGTATGCTAAAGAAAATTGGCAAGTGACTTGGGGAAGTGAGCTGAAATGGTTTGTTGGATGAATGTTGGGAATAGATCATGTTTACAGAAGAATGAAGATTAACTGACGGGGATATACATGCAGAAAAAGAGAGAATGGTGCAGTAGTGTTAGGCCTTTCACTATTTTATCAATATCATATGCAACTGGGCTGAATTTGTCTGTACCAGATTGTGTCAAAAACATGATAAAAATAACATGACAAATTTTCATTTAGCTTTTACTTGACACTGTTTGGGTGAACAACAGCAATAAAAAACAAAGTTTCTTGTGAACACTGGGTCCTTGGGCAAACTTTTGTAATAAGGTTGCAGTCTTGGTCCAGTTTGGAGGGGGACAAAGACAAACCCTGCTTAGTCAGCACTCCCATCCCAAGGGCAGAGGGACTGTGGTTCAGGAAGAAATGAGGGAGATAGATTTAACTTGCTGCAAGACAAGTCCCTCGCTACACCTACTCCTCTCCTCTTTCACCTGGCCCACCACTCTCCTGTGTGATATCAATCCCTTGTATGCCCTCTGTCTTCCATCCATTCACTTCTACACCCCTCACCTCCAACCCACACATAAACACTTAGAGGACATCAATCACAAGGCTGCTGTTACTTTAAGTGACTCACTTGTGACACTGAGGTGTGGCTACTGTTTCTCTTCACTGGGATTTTGATGTTATTACAGCAAGTATCTTTAAGAGATCATAAGCAAAAGGCAGACAGTGTCAATGATGAGGGTTTTCACTTTAGCCATAGGTGCTTCCAGCTAACTGAATCCTTAAAATACACAAATTAGAGCTGCTGATTATTGTGGTACATGTATCCTGGTAAATTAATGAGTCTGGGAAAGAAAACAAAATAAAAACTGCATTGATACACCTTTTAGTGATCTGACAACAATTTATTTTAATAAATCCCCTAATACACACATGGTAAAAGGAGTTTAATATGGCTTCATTGAGAATAGAAAATTCAACAAATTCTTGAAAAAGACAATTTGAAGAAAATCTTTCCAGAAGAAAAAAAAAACTCCAACTTATGTTAAACCTTAACAAGGTTAAAACTATTCTTTTGACTAAAAAGTTGCCATTTTACTTTTCTATATACAGACTCTGACACAAACACATAATGGACTAGCAAGGAGACAATTTATAGAAGAATAATGCGTCCCTTCCTTGTGTTAAAATACAGACACTTAACAGCAATCCTACATCCTCATTAGTCTGTCTTGTCTGAGCATCAGTCTGAGCTTCATACATGTAACTTTACATAGAGGCTTAATATACAGGGAATTCAAATCTCAGCAACAGCATTACTGTGTGAATATGGCACACATGATATATCATTTGATAGGTTTACTTAGCTGTGAAGTAATGTATTTGCAAACTTCATCGAGGACAAATTTTCCACAAGAGTCTGAAACACTGTGCCAAGAAACACAGAGGACAGAACATTTTACTCAGTAAAGTTACTCTGAATATTCTCAAAATGCAGATCTCAGATAACGTATCAACATTAATAAAAACCTACAAAGAATATTGGATCGTTTTGAAGTCACAATACAAAAGTCACAACCTCAGAAATGACTACAATGACCAGCAGATTCTGCTTGTTTAGCTGTGGATGCTCCCACGATGTGCATCCAGTTCTCAGCACAACAGCAGAGCAGGAAAACGTGACATTCAGTACTTTCGGACATGCACTATGTCTGCTGGTGGGAGCTAGCTCACCTGAGTGTCACCATGTGTCTACACGTATGTGCACATTGGGGCAGAACTCCACTGTGTGATACATATGTCTGCTGTAGAGACATAAAATCCATCCTGGACAAGGAGGGGGGTGCTTGATGTAATATAATGGTAGGGAATCACTGTCCACAATAACTTGAATTTATAAAGAAAGAATGACTGTTGACTGTGCACATCATGCAGTTTTCATACGTACATATTATGCTTTGACTGATAACATCATGATTATGAGATGAAAATGGAAAATATTCTTCTTTGTTTGTTTTGCTTTCATTGCTCTTTCTTTGTAGGGTACACATCTGTTGGAGGCAAAAATTGGGAGTGGAAATCAGGCTTGTACACATGCGTATATTTTCACAATGATAAAGGTTCATAAAGGAGAATTTTAAAGATGTACAGCTTTGTCAGCCAGAAAAGAAGAATGCTTAAGCACATTTCTGCCATTAGTGGTTACACAGTTTTAGTCATGAACATATGAGTTTTATACATCAGGCCTCTCCTACTGCTTCAAGCTTCAAATTGGCTAGTTTGCAGGTTGATTAAAGTAACATTGGTGCTTCAAAAATATTGAAGTTAAGTATATTTCGGATTTCTAGAAAAGAAAGGCAACATTTTCCCTTTTTTTCCTTCTGGTTACTGGACTGAATATTATTTACGCATTTTTGCCTTTGGGATCAATTTTCAATGCTCATAGGATTGCTGATTGTTTGGCTGTAGTTATGAAAACATTATACTTCCTTTCACAAGTTCCTTTTATACCCTGAGCTCTGTATGAAAACAAAAAATAAAAAAAACGAAAGAAAGAAAAAAAATGAACTAGAAGGCATTTTGAGGAGCTGTTTTTAGCAGAGAAAGTCCCAGGATTGTGACGAGAGTTTGTGGTCACAGAAGTGAAAGAAAAAAAGAGCAAGCCGCACCTAGCAGACACAGTACATTACTTTTTCATCAGCACATGCACTCCCCTAAGCCTTGGTCCATGGGGGTATGCATACGGAATCACAAGTGTGGCCTGGGCTCTCTCCCTTGCACTCTGATATCTTACATACTACTGGAATGGAGGGCATGGTTAAGCCACAAACCCACAACGTGCTGTCAAAAGCTGCAGACGAATACAAATAAACAGTTGCTGAGAGACGTGCATACTTTGCATTAAAAACATCTAAGCACACAAAAAACACAAGCAGTGTGGGACTGAAGAACAAACCTAGATATGGCTTACAATTACACAGAAACAAGATCAAAGTCATGTTTTCCACTGAAAGGATCTTCATCTCATCACAGGAAACTTTAATTTGCTTCCTCATTAAGTCTTATTAGTCATGTTAAAGTGTGACCAAACAAAGCAGGAACAGGGTGGGGATTTAAAAGTTAGAGGACTGAGAGGGAGCTGCCACCAAGGCTGCAGGACATGACCAACATGTCAGATTTACAACTTAACATGACAAAAACCTTTTTGTGTCCTTGGCAAAGTTATCAGGGTGTAATTACTGCTTGCATGCTCTTTATTACATATCTGGCTTACACGATAAATCCAAAGAGGCTGTCTCCCTATGTGTGACATCCTACTATAGCTGTTTAAATCTATAATAACCTCACAGACCAGGTAAGATTAGGAGAGGTAATTTGTCGTACTTATTTTTGCTGGTTTTCTGTAGCCTGGAGAAATGCTTCCAGGGTAGATATGAGAATGTCCATTATTGCTACTTAAGAGACTGGAGAAAAGGGGCTTGTAGTAGAGCTAGGGAAGCAGAGGAGAAGTCAATCAAGACAGGAAGGGTGTTCATTCTATCTCTCTTCTTCTTTAGTGGGCCATAAAAGCTAACGGGCCCAGAACAGCGCTCACCCCAGAATCACCCAATTGCTTTTTCCCCCCCCCCTTCCCTCTTTCCCCTCACGGCTCCCCTTCCTCTGTTCCTCAGACAAATTGGCATCCTGGACAGAGGTGAGAGTCATAAATAAGGAAAACGGTAGTCATTGTCACATGCGCGTGCTTGCATGCACGGATGCATGCACACCTCGAGGCATTTCCTCTTCACTGTAGGCAGGCAGACAACACACACACACACACACACACACACACACATCAACTGAGAACTTTCTAAGAAATGGCTATCGCCCTTTTTTTCTTCTTCTTCCATCATGTTACCACAGGTGGAGGGAGAGGAAACGTGAGTGAAACTTCTAAAAATACAGTCCTACAGAGCAGTTGGTGCCACTGCAGAGGTTAAACAACCTGAGAGCTGCAGGCAATCATTCAATTTAAAACACACCAGGAGCCCTTGGAGCGCAAGGGGAGCAGGACGCATAAAGAAATTTAACAACTCAATGTTTTACGGCCCACGAAAATGAGATCTGAGTACAGGAGCGGGATGGGGGTGTTGAGAGCTCGCTGTGTGCTCTGTACACATTCGTACAAATAGCTAGACAGAAAAAAAGAAAAGAAAAGAAAAGAAAAGAAAAGGAGGTCAACTGCTGAGCTTGTGCCCCTTATCCAGGACTAAAGTACTCTGCCCAAACAGTGAGGATTGTAGGAGGGAGAGGGGATAGAAAACTCACATTGTTGAGGCGTCATAGTGAAATGAAGAATGTGGGGTGGCTCAAGACTTGTGCGCATGAGCCCAATAACTGAGAAGACTTATGCCGCTTTAAAAACAAACATCATCAAAAAATTTGTCAGTCAAACAGTGTTGCTTGCTTTCCGTCTGTCACCCCCATAGATCTCCATCTTACCTTACTGTCTGCCACATGCACATTTGGTGTTTTCCAGATTTGATCCAAATATAGATTATTAAAGAGTTTAATAAGTCAACAATCACATTCACAGTAGGAGATTCATCCAGTGCTTGCAACAGCTATCCTTGCATCAATGGTGGCAGGTATGTTTATGTGAAGTTAAATAAAAGGTTTTGAATTTCTACTTTAAAACAAAAGCCACTACTGATGGGAATTGGTGCTTCATACATCCTGAGATAAATCAAGAAAAGAGAACAATCAAGACAGTCAGAGGAATGAGACAAGACAGGTGGTGACACACAATCAAAACAGACATACTGGGATTAGAAAATAAGACGGGACAGGCTGATAAAGGCAACACTGAAGAGAAAGACAATGATACATACAGATCAAGACAGGTAAGACAAGTAAAAACCCAGACAGGCAGGCAGACAGGAGTTGGGGGGGTAGAAGTTTTAGCCGAGGGATGGCACAGAGCGGCTAAGCAGCGAAAGCTATGAACAGGAGTGTGTCACAAGCAATGAAGCCAAACACACGGGGTGAACTGTATTTTTAAAGACTTGAGAGGACAGTAGGCTGTGAGAGGTAAAATGGGGTCAGGGTGAAAGAGGGATACCTAGTAGTTCTGGTTTCTTAGCAAATTGCTTCAGTCATGTAGATAGATTAGGCACATATTGAATATTTATACCTGTATTTATTGCTTCATTGCATTTCAGTGCAACTAATTTCATTGCGCTGATATTTTATAAACAAAACAAATGATCAGCTTATTAAAACCACTATTGCTACTTTAAATGCATCAGTAGCATTTACATGATATGAAATATTTTGCACAATGTTTATTTTGAATGTTTTTCATGTAAAACTGATACAGGCCTATTTCTACCTGCAAGAAAAGTTAATCTCTGTTGACAATAGAACTTTTCAGAGTAGAAAGATGAAAGGAGTTCTCGCTCAAGGAAAAAAAGGCAAATATCACAATATGGATTATCCTCAGCATTCTAAGGTTTTGACAGGTATTACTAACAAAGTCCAAAGTTGATGCATTCCAGGGCCCCCTTCACATAATGGTATGTTACATTTATAAGATCATAAAATTTGCATTTAGTAAATTATATTTCCCCTACAACAATTGTATTATTCATTATTGGAAAGCCTGATTAGGATCATGCTTCTGTGGAATGAGCATCATAGTTAAACATGTGGGTAGTGCCCCCAACAAATGTGCCAAAATTACCTTCAGTATTCTCCTTTGGTTGCTCCAGAATTTGAGAGTGAAGAGGGCGGAGTGACCTGCTGTAAACCAGACCTCAATCCTTTTGAACACTTGAGGGATCAGCTTGGTACGTGCTAAACGCCCATTTATGCTCCCTTATGGACGTAATTGGGGACGTCCGTTACAAACGTTTTTATGTGTCGCTGTCCTCAGACTTTCATGCGTCTTTTACGTGGCCATGGTTGACCTCCACTAATGGGCAGTCCGGAGTTTGTAGTTAACTACCGCAATCCAACGTTATTTTCAGACACCGGTTGTGTTGTTCTTCTTGAAAATGATGAGACATCGTTCAAAGAACCAAAGAGCATGCACTCCAAAACTTTATTAACCTCATTCAATCTCTGTCTTCTTCCTCATGCCCTCAGTCTTACATGGACTTGATACAGTGCCCCCTGCTGACCACCTCACATACAACAGTTAAACTGCATATCAAGACACCGGTTGGCGGCGGTAATGCGCCACTATAAAGTTGTTTCTAACGACTCACGCCCTGAACACTCGCATAGCCTTATTTCAAAAGCTTGCACAATTTCTACAGTTTTTATCCTCGTCTTCATGCTTCTTCTGCATTTTTTTCCTCTGTGTTCCTCTTCTTCTTCTCTGGTTTATTTCTGCTCAGCCCTTCCACCACGGTTTTTGATGGTATTGCTCCGTCTTCTGTAGTCGAGTGACGGATGTGTAAGGACCCTGAAAACACACCCAATTATGTGCGTAACCAACGCAGAGGACGGACAAAACTGTCCGTCTGCCTGCGCATCCGTTTTATGCGTCGAGCATAAATGGCCTTAATCAGGCTTTCCAACTATGTATAATAGTATTATTGAAGGGGAGAAGTAATCAACCACAAATTCCCCCTAATTTACAAAGAGTATATGTTTCATTATTACTGGTGCATTGACGCTTGGACAGTGTTTAAATGCTGCAACTGTTTGTATTGGAAAAAGAAACAATTTAAGGCTACAACAAATTATTTTGTTAATTATCTAATATGTTGATTTTGAGATTAGAAGTTTTGGTCTGATATTGACCACATTTTCATAGAGCTCAGAACTTGAACAAAACCACCTCAAACGGATGTGATATAGAAAGAAATTTTTTAACAAGCCAAAGAAAAGCTACAAAAGCTCACATTTGAGAACACAGAAAGATTCAATAATTACATGTATTGACTGACTTATCTATTTTGGTTATTAAAACCAATCATTTTAAGAATAAAAAAATAATATTGCTTATAAACAATAAATACGGCACATATACATATAAGCAAACAGTAAAGGCACTGTTTTTGAAATTATGCCATGAAAAGTTTAAACAGTGGTTTTCATATAGGCAGTATAAATCAAAACAGCTAAACTGTCTCAAGCTTTGCACACTTTTTTATAAGATTTAGAAATACTAAATCAAACTATAACAGTCCCTTAAACCTTTTTTTAGTACATCACTTAATGTCACTTACTTTCCAGAACATTCGTTTTAGATTTAAAAGAAGATGCAGAGCTTGTTCTCAGCGTAGAACATTTTGTTTAGTTTTTCCTTGCATTAAGGATCCAAACAATTCTTCTACTGCTCAGCATATAACTTGAGATGCATAACTCCCCTGAGTCCTCTCCTCTCTTAGGTACATTATATTTTATACACTTTTACTCCATGCATTTTTTATTTCAGCTCTTTTTCCCCCTTTAGCATCCATATCATCTTTAAACTTCACAATGCATAAATATTCTTCTGTTGGGATTAATCATCCACAAGTTGCTTTTTACTAACTTAGTCTTATCATTTTTCATCTTCTTCTGCTGTGTTAATTCTCTTCATTAACCATCCCATGTTCCTTCACATTATTCTAACTTTGTCATTTGTTTCCACTAGACTCCACAGATCAACTTTCCATCTTTCTTACTTCCTTGCTATATAAATCCATTCTCCTCTCTGTTTGTGTTAGCCACTTCTCCCCACTCCTGGCAGCGTCCCCTCCCTGGCAGAAACCTGACAGTGGGCCTGTTTCCGTAGCAGGCAGCCGACTGCTGCATGCCCGCATTGTGAACAGGGGAAATGTGCTCCATTGTGTCTGTTCGGCGCTCACCCCCTCGATGAGTGGTCTGAATGCAAGCTCTTTAACCAATCAATAGAGCAGACATGTCTCAAACCTCGTCCTTGAAGCCCTTCTCTGCTTTTGTTCTACGCATGACAAATGAGCTAACTGGAGGAAAACTTCTTGTGTTTTTTTTCCCTTTTTTTTTAACCCCTTTTCAGTTTTTCTGAAATCTATACCCCATTTTAAAATTCACTCCAACAACCCCAATTAGAACACTGAGAAGAATTAAAAAGGGACAGTTTCCTACTAGATGAATCAGAAAGTAATAGAGTGAAATGAAAGCAACATGTCTACCAAAATGGAATATATGCTGTCCTGGCAAGTAGAGAGAGTTATGATTGTACAGGAAGGGAAATTAGTCATCCCCAAACAGATGAATGGCTTTTAAAGTTGCCTAATAGAGTACGCTATTCTGTGCATCAGGTAAATTAACCATTGTAACCTATAAAAGGATGTCAGCTACATTCTAATTCATTTCTGAACACGGTGTCAGAAGTGGGAGATAATCATTTTAACGTTAACTGCAAAAGTTAAATGACCTGTTTTGAAGTAACTTTTCTTAAAATCTGGTACACTTTAGGACACCAGACTTTTCAGTTGGCTGGATGTGAGCCACTTGGCAGCTTTCTCCATTCCTTTCCAGACACTATCGGACACAATCTTGTAGATGCTTCAATCAGTAATTCAGACATGCCAAGGGCACTTTGTAAAGTCTGCACTGGATGTAAGACTATTAGCAAAGAACAATAATTTTATAACTTGTGCAGCTGTCTACATGAGACTTCTTCCAGGCCATTAAAATAGATATTTTAATGCAAAAGTGACTTTTTATTTTTTTCCCCCAGTGCCAGTGTTTGCCAAATCTTCATCGTTAAAATGCCCTGATGTGACTGCAGGGCCAATAACACTACCAATCAAACAAAAAGTAAATAAATTTGTGTACAAATTCTATTTTGTACTCAAAAGTAGGGGACCAAAACCTTGTAAAAAAAAAACAGTAAAAATCCCTAAATCTTGAGCTTAAATCCTACTTTCACCATGTTATACTATGCAATATAAATATGCCATCAGATGTAATGTCTCTGTTATGTAGTGCAATCACCTGTAGGTACATCACGATTACAAGTAATGCTAACTAACCAGTATTCTGCCTGTGTAGCTCCTGTATGTTCTGCTATCTATTTAAAGAAGTCTGTCAATTCACGTACAGACTAAAATGGTTCTATGATATACTTAGCAAACAAAAGACATCTTCTTGATGCCATAAGATAATAATATGCAATGTTCTGTAGACAGCTGTAAATCAAGCCTACAGGGATTTATCCAATTTGATCCCTACAGATAATGTGTTTTGTCCATCGACCATTTATAGAAACATCAAGACTTTTTTTTTTAAGACATCCAAACATGGGTGTTCCATGTGTGTTCATGTATGCATACAGAAAATTACTCCAACAATGTTTTTGTGCAGATGGCTTTCCAAATACGATTGTAAAATGTAGTTTCTACATTAGGAGACAAATAGATACATGCATATAAGTGTTGCTATCTTTAGGATAATGTGTATAGCTCAGTGAGTCATGAGTTTGACTATGGTGCAGTCGATTCTCAGTTGCACAAGTATTTTCAGAGTTGGCTAGAGGCTATCTTTTAAACGTTTCAATTTTAGAGTGGTTTGAAATCAATGTCCCTATAACAATAAGGGATATCTACACAGCAACATATGGCAGACATTCTGAGGATGTTTGTTGTTTGCTGAGTACAGACCATTCCTTCTAATGCCTTCCCTGTATTTGGTATAAGTGTCCTTTAATTAGCTCCTAATATACCCATAGAATCTGAGATAAATGCTTTTCCATTACCTCAGTTTATAACCAATGTTGCCTGGTTAGACCCTGTTTTGTTTAGCTACAAACAGCTAAATCTAGTGGAGAAAGGAATAGATGGAGAGAGAAGATAAACTTGACCAGGAGTAATTGAATAGCACTACTGAATACGAGATCTGCTAATTAACAAGCTGTTATTGTGTCAAAACTTAGGTGAAGTAGAATAACTTAAAATATAATTAGTGATTTGTTTATTTTATGGATTCATGACTCCCTATTTTATTACTCACAATACTGATAATGAAACATAAAAACTTTAAAAAATATATTTTTTGGTTTTGTTTTTTACATGCAATGGACCAATATGTTAAACATTTGGTTATGAGGATCAGAAATGGTCTGAGAGAGAATTTTACAGACGTGGTGAGCTCCAACCCCAGGCCAGGCTCCAGAGGGTCGTTCCAGTTTCCATTTTTCAAGAAAAAACGATTCCGGTATGCTTCCATTGAGATCTTTGAATGGTTTTTACTCTGAGACTAGTTTGCCTTAGGAGACCCTACCACAGGCTAACACTCCCAACAACACAGCCCTCAGTATCATTGGGGATTCAAACCCCTAACATCACGTTTAAGTGGTGATTCTACAGAGACTCTGCCAGCACACTGGTCGTATTTTGAAATTGTTAAACTTGTTGACTGTTTGTTTTTTTGTAGGATATTTCTATCCATATGAGAGCAGTACATTTTATGCATCCATGCTGGTTCTGCAGCAACTCATACTCATCAATTAATAAATTATTAAATACGGGGAGAAATAAAACTATAAAATTACCATGAAAAACAAAACAAAAACAAAACATACGGGTAGCATGAAATCCTGATGACACAGACATATAGTGGTTCAGTGCCAGTGTCCGATTTCTTCCCTGGCATCAAATCAATCCAATCCCTTCCTGAGACGTCTAGACAAACTCTAATCACTTACAATTCGGAGCAATCACTTTCATCCCGTGATGCATTTTGTTGGTGATAGGAAGGGTCGCTTTCAGGGCAACAGAGCCACGGTCATCCAGACAGCAATTACAGTAGCACAACAGCTTTGAAGAGCATGACAGGGATTCAACAATCATGTGACAGTGAGTAGCCATGCACTGCCAATAATTAAACAGTTTAATTATTACTCACTCTGTATCCAATACTAGCCTGTCAAAATTAGCATCATGCAGTGACATGGAGGGTTATACAACTGGAAAAGCACAAAACAAGATATATAAGTTTTTGAAAAAGAAGTCCTGGTGCAAAGGAAGAAGCTGCTGAAGGGATAATGAGCATGAACAGGTTGAGTTTCTTTGTCTATCAAACTTTTAACCCAGTCTATACATTGACAGCTTTAGTCACTCATTTGGAGATAAAAATAAAAATGAAAGAGACAGAGGAAGCGTGTTAGAAGAGACTAAAGGAAAGGAAAGAGGGGAGGGCCAAGAGGAAGAAAACACCAGACCTATGCTCAACTTTCTCAAATGTTACCTGTATTTCACCTTTACTCCTTCTTATCTTATTTTCGGGTAAGAACAAGGCTCATGCCTGTTTCCTTTCAAATTGTAAAGGCTCTCAGGGATGAGTATTTGTCAACATTTCTGTACGGGCCTTAGCCCTGGCCCAAAAACTCCTTTTTTTGCCAAAACAGTGTGCAATTTTCATTCTTCTGTTTTTTGCGTCTCAGCATCACTTAAGGCCATTAAAGTCACAAAAGAATAAATTACATTAATTGCCTGTCTCGATGGGAACAGCTGGGCTGAGGTGCAGAACAACAACGATAAAACGAATTATACAAGGAAATAAACCCTGGGTTGGAGAAGCAGCTTTCCAGCACTTTCATGGGGTGGGTGGCATCTTTTCTTTCTTTTTTTTGCTTTGTTTTGTTATTTTTTAAGAAGAGAATGTCTGTTGGCGGATACACTTCACCAAACAGGGTGTGCTCTTGTTTTGAATCTGCATGATGATAAATCGGGCAATGAATTTATGTCTGCTTGGGTGAAATTGCTCCCCTCCATACGGGCCCAGTTCATTTTGACACCCTTCACCATTAAGGCCCAGGTGCATAGCTAATGAAAGGATGGTAAAGCAGACACCTGTGTGCTGCAGTAAAGAAGGCAGAAGGCCCAGCACCTTGACGAATGCCCTCACCCCCTTTTCTCCTCTTTTCCATCTGTCTCCAACCATCCTTTCTTATGTTCTGCCTGAACAAACCCTCTATGTTTCCATTTCCATCAGACAGCTTGCCCTCTCATTTCTTCATTCTGCTCTCTTTCTTCATCACAGCTCTCCCCGGCTCTGCCCTTCATTTCTCTGGCGTTGGTACCATTGGCTGATGCTGCCCTGAGCTCATGGCTGAGACGTACCTCTGAGAAGAGCTCGTTAGAAGGTGTGAGCTTAACCCCTGATTGATTTCTGAGCATGACACAGTGAGAGAGCTGAGTTGTAGCACAAACACTTCTTCAGATGACTGTGTGTGTGGTGCAGAGGGAAAGACTGGAATTGAGGGTTAGGGGGATCAAGAACAAGAGAGTGTGTGTGTGGGGGGGGGGAGAGTGTGCACAAACAGAAACTGACTATGCTCACTTTTTTTCTTTTATGTGCGCTTATATTTTGTTGTTGTTTTGCTAGTGCTCAGAGCTGTGCAATGAACTGAGGAGTGGCTAACTTGCTCCAATTTGTCAAGAGCTCTCCCGACTGTTGTTTAGGCTGTGGTTGGGGGTGAGGAGGGCACAGCCGCTGATGCCAGGCCTCCAATAGCAGAGTGATTACTGGGCACTGGGCCGTGTTGAGCCGGGCTGGGGTGTCAAAACATGCCGTCGCACCTCACTAGACACTGCTCTATAAAGATATGTGCTCAAACCTTTATGCGCACACAATGCTTTGCCAATATTTCAGAATTCTAACAACAATAAATCATATTATTTGCCTGAAGACAGAGGATGTCAGCTCTTTGTTGATGGTGGTGGCTTTATACAAATCAGTCATAGCATTGAAGCAACCAATGGCAGCCGAAGTAATAAAATTAATCATCTCAGGGCTAGGGCTGGTACTTTAAAGAAAAAATACAGATATCAAATTTGAATAAATTTGAACTGAAACAGAACAAAAAATGTCATTTACAAGACCTATCTAATAGAGTTAAGCACTAATATCTCATATTGGTGGCATAGGCATTGTTGTTGCTCCACTTGTTCAACCCTGAAAAACCATGAAATTAACATTAGTAAAAAAACATTATATTCATGAAAGGCACATGCATTTTTGTCATGAATCCCAGCTTAACTTTCAAAGCAACATAGTTTATTTGGAGATTTCTGTTCTGTAAGCACCTCTTTCTGTGTCATTTGTAAGTTGTCCTGGATTTGTCATCCAGTGAGCCAGAAAAAAGAGATTTTAAAGATGTGCTAGACTATAGAATATAGGTCTACAGAGTGTACATTTGGAATTTAAATGGGTCTCCACAGTTTGAATGTAAATTTTTTGCGCCTGTTTCCAATAAATAGGAATCAACAGTATTCTCCTTGGAAACCTTAGTTTATGTGGAGACAAAACTTCCAACAATGTTTAGGTGAGTCCAAAACAGATGCCAAACATCCTGCAAAAATACATGTAGTTAGCTAAAGAAACTCAGCAAAGAGACAAAGGCAATGAACCCACTTCCAAAGTCCCAAGAGCCCTTTCTGATCAAGAATCCACAATATGTACCAGAGCAAGCCTGAACAATGGGGGCCTCACCATGAAACCAACATGAAAAACCAAAAACGGAAGTTGTTACTACAGTAGTGCTGCACAGGATGCCCTCTGTAACTCAGTTTTCAAAACCCCAACAAATTAGAGCATGACAAGTCATAGACCATATTAAGCAACACTGCATACCGCAAAGAAACGCTTTAAGAAATTAATAATATCATTTAGGATCAAACTATGCTCTTACATTTAAGAATAATTATCTCTTGAATCTTGCATAATATTAATAAACTTTTTCAACTGATCCTGAAATGCTTTAGTATATTTTACAATAATCTAATTTATTTAAAGTTAATGATAAACCTATTTAAAAAAAAGAAGAAAGAATGAGGTTATCACATCTCAGTGTTGCATTGTGAGAAAAATACTTGTGCAGCACAACAGAAACAGTCACTTAACACAATAGCTACACATTCAGAATCTAAATAGCATTATTATACATTGATTTTTTTTCTTAGTTTAAATGATAAAATGAGTTCTGTGTTGTGCAGCTTCAAATTCAGTGAGTTGCAAAACAATATGTTCCAGAATTTTATTGCCATATTATTCTCAAGATGTCTTATCAGGACATTTTTGTTCACTAGAAAATATTTTTCTTAATGGAAAATTCTTTATATTACAGAATGTTTTGCTAGTTTGTGTAAGAGAAGATTTTGTTTTGGCAGTGAACAGAAACGAGGTCCATATATCATAAGCATGACATATTACAGTACATGTATCCTGCGTCATGTACTCAGGCTAATGAAAATCTGGACAGCATCATTTACACCCTGAGAACAACCTGTATCTTGTTAAAGGCTAAATTAAAGTAAGTGACCGTCAACATTTTCTCTAGACTGTCTCACAAAATTGTGGTCTTGTGCCTCCTGTGGTACAACATTGTGTAATCAGTCCATTTCTACGGTCTCTGTGCACATTTTCTATTTACAGCAACATGTAAACAACCTTGCCTATATCAATTCCCTATTGTAATTCTTGGTCTCTCTGCCCCTCGTGTCTGTATATGATTATTGATTCTATAAAGAGACGCCCTTCAATAGCGTCAACGCATTTAGATTTGCATTTATATTCTCACTGTGATGGCGTTCCTCTAAAGCAATGAAACCTCTCACTTGCCCAGGGATGAGCGCAAGGGAGGGAGAGAGCTGCGATAAGGCTGTCGTCATTCATTTCAATTTCCTTATCGAGCCTAAGTACCTTTTATGAATTGGCCCTTTAAAGTACACAAATTAGAGCCATCAGTTATGCTAGTATGAGAAACAAGGAGAGAGAAGCAGTGAGGGAATGTTACTGAGCCGGAGAGCTGCGCAAGAGTCACAGGCAGAAAATTAGACAAACTGCAGGGAGAGAAAAGACCAGAGAAAATAAAAAAGGAGAGCAAGAAAGACTGTTAATGAGAGTGTGAGACCACTGAGTGGGCAGGCCTAAAGAAACGTCTCTAATGCTTAATTCCGAAGGGAGCAGTCTGGGTACAGTTCTTATCATTCTATAATGACGATTACTCAGTCTCTGGAATGAGCACCCACTCAGGGGCCATGCCACGAGAGAAAAAAAAGCGCAAAGTCAAGAAAACATTGCAAGAAGTAAAATATATGCTGAAGAAAAATTACAAGACATTCAATTGCAGAGATTATGTGTTTGCTTTCTAATAAGTGATAAAAGAACAGGAAAAAAACTCATGCATTTAAATATGCTTCTTAGCCTGTACGTTTCCCCAGTCTCTGTGTCACCGTTGAGTCTGGCGAAAGACGCACCCAAACAATGCTTCCATACGAAGTGCTGTTTGTTTGTTTTACATATGAATAGCCCACTTTATTTCTGGAAGTACACCAATCACTTTTGGTCCATTAAATTCTAATTAGTAGAGATAGAGCCTCAAGCCTCACAGAAAGAGATAATATTGTAGAGGCTTGAAGAGAGCTGAAAGCAGGAAGAGAGAGACTGACAGAAGAGACTACTGCAAGACAGACACAGCCTCAACAATACAATATAATGGAAACTGCCTCTTAGCTACTCTGGGAACATTAACCCCTTTAATTCTTATTCTTAAAACCTCTGAGTTTATTTCATTTTATTACTAAGTCAGTTCATTTTTACAAAGATGCTATGAATCCTATCAGTGTTAGTCAAAGTGTCAACCTAATTGGCAGACAGAAAGAAAGTTTAAAAAATGACTGATCTAAATTAACAAACCAAAGCTAAAGTATATTTTTTCTGGTTCTTCTTGCATTTCATCATCCTGTGATCTCAGATTTATCTTTATAGTACTTGTGAGCAGGCCAAATTCTTCTTTTATTTACGACCTGCCTGAGAGCTTTGCATTCATTCTTCCGTCATTGTCACAATGTCACTGCAAAGTATTTACCCTAAGTATCTGACCGACTTAGACTCTATATGACGGGGATGCCTTGATCAGAAGGTTTGGGTGTCCTCCAAGAGAATGTGAAGTTATTTAAAGCTGCAATAGATAATCCACTTGGAAACGCTAGGGGGGAACTTCTGGCGCCGCAGTCACAAAGACTGTTACTCTAAGTAAGGGACTGATATACACAAGCACTGAACAGAGGTGGTTTGAATACATAAAAGTAGTTTAAATGAAGAACTTAGAGGGATAAAACACAGCCTGGCAAGGAAGGAAAACAAACAGAAAGAGGCTGACAAGTTAAGGTAATCCAACTGACATCTAAACCATACAATGATCCAAGATAAGAAACTAAAAGAAGAAGAATTCAAAAGCAGAGCAACACAAAATTGACACCATGACATTCATGTATCCTGTTTTCCTCAAAACTTGGCAATTATCACCAAAGCAGGCCATGAAGCTGTCATCCCAACTTGCATAAACACCAACAAGAGAGAAGAAAGCATGATGTCAGAAAAGGGAAAAGGAAATTCAAATGACTGTATGCTGTAATAACTTGCTGAGAGTATTCATTTGCACAAACACTACAGCAGGTCTTAGTACCAGGGAGGAGGGATAAGTGGACGAAAACACTGAAAAAAGTGTGACTTCTTTCATTTATAGTCTAATGTCCATTTGAACAATTATGAATTGTGCTGTAAAATGTGCCTTCCTTTTCAAGTTAGGTAAGGATTATACAATACAATTTGTAATACAGAAGGTATAATTACTTTGTGGCCCAAACATTGTGTAAACAACATTTACAACATGAGTTAAAGGGAAATCTTTTTTCACTACATATCTAATTAAACCATACATTTTGTACCATTAATATCATAATATATCAAAACAAGTCACAGCTTGAACTTTCATCTTCTAAGTAAGTGATTCCCAAACCACTGACTTTGCAGTTCTACCAAAACATGGACAGGGAGAGCAACATTTTTAAATGGGTGGGACTTTAATTGATTGGTATATCATGCAGTCAATCATATGCAAAGAAAGGCTATGATCATACCATTATGTGAAACAAGGAAGGGGGTAGACTGAGGAGACAGTGTAGTGCTCTAGGCCAATAGAGAGATGGGGAAACCGGTTTTAAATACAAGGGCATTAGGAAAAAGTGGAGAAATTAGTGATTTTGAAGTATCATGATGTAAAGACTTTGAATTCAATTCAATTCAGCTTTATTTGCGAAGCACCAATTCACAACAATCTTATCTCAGTGTACTTTATAGACAAAATCAATTCAAGCCAATTCATTGTGAGCCAATCAGTGTTTGTACAAGCCAATTCATTAAATAAAAGCAATAGCTGATAACATGACTCAGACTGTAATAAAAATATGTTATTGCAAGCTGCAAAGCAGGGGCAGATCTACAGAGGGGGCAACTTAAAACCATCGCATCACAGACAAGTATGAGATGTCTGTCTGCAACCCGGGAGAGTGGAGTATCTGAGCGACCCAAAAGGTGAAGTTAGTTTCCACAGTTGATGTTTTACATCAAAGTTGAAGTTAAATCAAATGTGTAATGAACAGAATGTCTGCTGAAGGCGACGGACGGTCGCGGTTTAATACGTCCATTAATCACTTGTTGATTAATGGACGTGATTGGACAATGGACAATAAAATAAAATGTAATCTGTAAAAACCGACAGGTGTGATATAAGGTCAGATAGGTGACACTTTGCTAATGTAGCCAATTTTTTAAATCAGTGTTTATGATAAAAACTAAACATGATGTAAATCTTATGAGAAACATTGAAACTGTATAAGATCATTCTAACTGTCAATTTATATTTTTTTAGATGTATAAAAGTACAAAGATGATCATCTCTAATTGTCCTTAGTGTTGCAGAAGCTCCAGATTTAGAGGTTTGTGAGATGTTTTGCTGAGCAGCACCATAACTGTCATCTTCAGCTCTCCTAAAAAAGATGCTTACATCTGTCTTGTACGTTGAGTTCTTTTTCTGGACTTATTTTGAGGAATCCTTTTAAATTTGAGCCTAAATATTGTCTTTGTTTTCTTAGCAGAGTAGATTGTTTTAAAGTGTTTTTGTGGATTCTGTTTTGACTCCATTCATATACAGGGGGATTTTCCCATACTGCACTGAGGACGATCAATAACTATGTTTACATGAACAAATATTTCATCTATCCTGCTGAAATCAATCTGATCAGATATTCCAACTGACATGTTGGTATGGACACTAGATGGTGATCTGATCAGCTGTGTGTTTACATGATGGACAGATTTAATATAATCGTAACACTTTAAACACTTGCAATGCAGATCGATTTGTAAGAAGAAAAAGACAACAATAAAGATTTGATCAAATATCTGCTTGAAGTTGTTTCGAGTCTTTCGCCTGTCGAGATGCTCAATAATCTGTAGGCTAACTCTTTCCGTTTCCAACTATAAAGTTGTATCCTCCACAGTGCAGTTCTGTGTTGCTGACGCCATTTTTCTAATCTTTACTGAAGCTTAACATTTTATGCTGATTGAACGTTCGATCGGATCAAAAGTGCTCCATGTAGATGCAACTATTTGCCACTCCTTTGCCACCTCCATGTAAAATTTTCTAGATCCGCCACTGCTGCAAAGCATCTCTGCAACAGAAATGTCAAGAATGTAAATACACACATCCAGCTAAAAGGGAGCAGTTTAGCTATCCACACGCAGCACACCATGCAGCTGAGGCATGCATGAAGAGGTGCAAACAGGACAGGAAGAGGAGTCAAAGAGCAAGCAGGACATTTGGAGGACAGAAGAAGACAGGCATGTGTGTGGTGAATGTAAGGATGATTGAAAATCACCAAAATTGGATAACTTTTCAACATGTTTTTCTCTTTTTTTCTCTGGATTAAACACACAAAAATGATAAAATGGAAGAGGTGAAAAGAAACCTCCTGGGTACATTGGGAATAAAAAGAATACCTGTTTCAAAATGACATCCTTAATAAGACTCCACTAGAATCGCACTTTTCAGTGCAATTCATTTCCAGCCCAACTTGATAGTGAAAGATGCCAAAAGCTTGTTTTTGGTCCCCAGCCACTTAAATAATGGTTTAAACACACACACACAGAGAGAGAGACACATTTTCTCTCTCTCGATCTCTTTCAAAATGCAAATAAAACAAACTTGTAATTTCAGGTTCCTCTTGGATTGTTAGTAACACTATTCCTCTCTACTGATTTCGTGTTCCAAGATCTTCCCAATACTCTGCATACAATGTTATCAGAATACACAGAAATATTTGCTTTAACTTCAAACTAACAGGATCCAAATAGCAATAAGACAGAATTACTCTAGTGTGACAAGTGTATTTATGCTTGACTAAACCAAATCAGAAATATTGCTTGAGTATTGTGAAGTTTATTCTCAGTAATCTGAATGTTGTTGGAGTGTGAACGGATAGCACATCGATCTGATGCAGCCCATAAAACAGCATCAGACTTCGGTGAAAACTGGTGTACCGCGTGCCAAACAGCAGGCCTGATTAATGCACTGATAATCTGGTCCATAAATAGCACGCTACTGTTTGTTTTTTGTTTTTTGTGTGTGTGTGTGGGGGGGGATTTT
>JAOXYM010000005.1:7615681-7634134 GCA_028567055.1 Leptatherina wallacei | reverse complement strand
GGACACTACTTCAAAATGGCGTGAGCCCTAACTAGTGCACTAGTTAGGGATTAGGGGGCGATTTCGGACAGAGCCATTGTCTTTTCTATGTAGAAGTATATGGCACAGAAGATCCCTGTTACTGCAGATTATGGCTGCTACTATAAACTCAAAATTGACTGATATAAGGTCTCTCTTGCAAATTATATATATGATCTCAATGGGACATCCAGTAATATACAAAAATGAATAAAATTTTACTTAGCATGTATCTGTTCTCTCATGTAAATGTCAAAAGTAGAAAAAGTGACAGCACAAGAGAAACATACTATTCCTCTCCAAAAACCTTAAAACATTGAACAATATGAAAGTAAAACAATAAGAAATTAAATAAAAACTAAACTTTGACGAAGATTAGGATAAATTGCTACAAGATACGTGGAGAAAATTCAACTGTGTAATCTGTAATCCATTTAAATGGACAGTAAACTTACTTTTTTGGAGAGTCAAATCCATCTAAGAAACAACATGATCAACAGCATAATCTAGTTTCAATGACCAAGGTGCAATAAACAAGTCTTACATATTGCACAAATTATATAGTTCCGATTCACAACAAAAAAAGACCTTTCAATGCACTTTAAAGAAACCAAAGAAGTAAACATTTCTCTAGATGGAGTCAGAGAGAGAGAGAGAGAGAGAGAGAGAGAGAAAGTAAAACTGGGAAAAAAACTGTCTAGTTTGACCTATATCTTTGGGCCACATCTGGCAAATATAATATTTACCTCAGTCACAAAAAACCTCTGACAATTACATGCAACCCATACTGTTACCAATGTCTGGCCCAGTCTAAATAATTTGTGACATATTCCACAAGATGGCAAGTTTGTACAATGTTCACCAACTGCAGTTCAAATTAAGCTTGGCTAATATCTTTAGGTCACATCTCATCCACACAGACTGCACCTTGTGAATTAAGCCAGGTCTGGCAAATGAAATGAAATGAAATTTTGGACAAGTCTGGCCCATACAATAGTTTCTGTGATGCTAATTTCAGATATGGCTTCAGATATGGATGCTGTACTTTGGGCCACATCTGGTTATTACACTTGATGTAACCCATGCCAAACCATGTTCATGATAAGTTCATTACATTTGGTTTACAAATAGCCCACACAAGCCTTCCCATAGCTGATGTTATATTTGATTGCTGAACTTCAGGTTATATCTGGCCTATACAACACCTACCACAATCCATGTCAAGGCCTACACATGCAATCCTTGCCACATCTGGGCAACATAACACTTGCCTTAATTAATGATTTGGGACTAATAAGTGGTGACCTTTTTTTCACTTAATTGCTACAGTAAATGTTCTCATAATGAGTTTAGAGTGTCAGTCATTTCAAGACCTCTTAAATTCAGTATGATGATACTCTAGTAAATTATGATCCCACCTAGAGCAAAACAGACAACAAAGCAAACCATATTTTATGCGAGTACCTTACAGTGTCTTTAAGTTCTGAGTCACATGCACTACTTACTCCTTATGTTCGATTTAAATGGTGATGGCAAATGCGGCAAACACAAGGCCCTTTAGGGGTGACATCACAGCTGTGACATTCATATTCTAGATGTCTACGGCTGTGGCATCAACAGTACCAAATTGACTCTTAGTGCTAGAAATAGAAGACAGTTAGAAAAATGTTCATTTTGAGAGTACCTGAAGTCAACGACTCTCAAAGTATGAACGTCCCAGCAACAGGTCTGTCAGAACTAAAGAGGCCTTTCAAATGAGAGGTGAAACATTTTCAAGAACCAAGAGAGCCTAGTTGCTTCAATTCAAGTACTGACCTGGATTACTGAAATCTACACAGATATGTGCCATAGAGCTCTATGGAAATTATAAATACACACACACACACATATAAAAACAAACCAAATGTTTTTTAATGTAAATTTCAGTTAACTTTAGATTAGGGTGCCCATCAAACTGGCTGTTTAAAGTCAACAGTGTGCATTTTAAGTGTGTATCAATCAGCACGAAGACAAAGACAAATTAGATGAGCATTTTTCTCACCAGCAGCATATATTTTCCAAAAATATTGTTGAGGTATATTATCCAAGATTGCACTGTTTTCATGAAGTCAATCAAGCCATCAAATCAACCACTAAGATGTTTAAAGACTGACAAATGCAATTTATCATAGAGGATCAGCATGTGGGCTACATAAGTATCCTCTCCAAAACCTTTTGAGTGTTTGAGTGATTACATTTTCATTCCACTCAAGCGTCTTGCTCCATTTTTGGCACCATCTGCATTCTTATCCTCTTTCAACAATGCTTAATGTGCTGATGCTAATAAAGCCAGGATTTGTGTTGTTTTTTTTTGTTGGGCTTTTTTTTTTTTTAAATTCTCTATCAGGATAAAGCTATCAGCTAAGCTTGAGGGTCAGCTCTATCACCACCGGACACAAGGGCTTAGCAAGTTTTTTTAATTCATCAAGGTTTGATTACTTCTGTGAAGATTTTTGCCTCAGCCTGATAACCTGATGCTCCTCAATTAATGTCTATTCACAATCCTGCCGACGCAGACATGATCAGAGCAAGCTGGGCGTCCTGGCTGTCTCTTTTCACTTAGTTTGTTAGAAAGTTACACCTTGGAGATCTTCTTAAAGCATTTTCACTCTACACATTCACTCTATGCTCTATTAACGACTGCACTTGATCAAACAAGACCAATGAATCTCTCTGCCATTCTGCCAGCGAGCCCAGGTATCTCAAAGGAAGTAAAAATCTTATCTAAAGCTAAAGCCAAATTCAGATTTGTGCTACTTTTGTGACTGTCGTTATGTGTTTACAAAAACCACGTTTTTTTACTTGGAGCTTCTGGAGTGTTGCCATGTGAATACCCCAAATTAAAAATATGAATAAAAAATGGCAATATATTGTTAACTAGGCCTATATGTTAATATTTCATGGAGACATTTTAAATCTTCTTAAAGTGGCCAAATTGAACTTTGGCAGATTTTTTGCACTTTTGTTAATTCGCCATCTGTCTTATATTCTGTCTCTTCTCTGAGCTCTCTCCAGCAAGTAAAGTCAGGCCAATGTTGACTCTTGTCTTATTTTTTGTTCTGTCACTTTCTCTTCTTCTTATCTTTGCTTCAAAAATATCTTCTCAGATTTTTTTTGCTGAATCAGCCAAGGTTTAGGTCCAAGACAGCCAGTATGTTGATGTCCAGTTACTGACGTGTACAAAGCAAAACAGAGCTGTCACTTGATGCTCCGGGCTGGAACACAAAGTTTTGTTGTGTGGTTTCTCAGCCCTGGGATGCTGCAGGGCAATGATGGCCCCAGGAATGTGTATAATAAATGTCAGTGTGCCTCCAAAACAAGTTAGAAGCACAGGGTTTTATGGTTGGAAATGTATGTAGTATTGCTTTAACCCTAGAACACTAACGTTGTGTACTCTACCCATTCAAAACCAATGTAGCATGGGTGAAATATACCCACCTTTAGTGTTCTAGGGTTAAATAGACACGCCTTTTAGAATATAATGATGGGAAATGGGAAATACAAGGGTCCCATTCCTGGTTTTGATCAATCAATGAAGAAAAAATATATTTTTTAATCAAGATACATTTTTAAACGTTTAAAGAAATTAATATTATCAAGGACCGTTGACTGTAATTCCGAAATACAAGCAAACAAGTCAGATTATCAACACAATGCAGACTAGTTAAGGTCCAACTGGTTATCATTTTAAATCACACTCAGCTGAGGTAAAAACTATTTCCAGATGTCATACATACACTTATCATTCAACTGAGCACCCAAGTCTGTACTTCTTTACAATCGGCACCACACAATCTACATTGGATGACTGCCAGCCTGATCTATATTTGTCATTTTGACAGCAACAGGATAAAAACAGCCCTCCTGACAATTACAACTATTGTATTACTTATGTGCATGGACATTAAGAACAACTAAAGTTCTGGAATAGAAGGGAAAGTTGTCCCTGCATCAGCTGTGTGGTACTACGAGCAGCACCACAGATGATATCCCACATCCCACGGCAGCTCTGGCCTCATAGGTCAATCTCTGAGCCTCGAAAACACAAAGAGGATGCTTCTTCAAAGTCACAGTCAAACACGAGCAGTACAATAGCACATTTATCTTCTGTGGCTTGTATTAAAAAAGCACGCTATTCATTTGAAAATTAAATTTGCCCACTAAATTAAACAGTGGAAGGAACATAATGGATGAATCCGGATTGCCAGGGGGGCGAGAGACCCCCTGTAAATGAAAGCAAGGTATGCTGAGAGGTTTGTTGGATCAAATTGCAGTATTGTCCTATTTCATTGGGGAAGAGTTTGTGGGTGTGCATGTGTACTGAGCGCAGAGAGAGTACATGGCACTTCATTTTCGAGCTGATTGCATGCTGCCCAGTGGCGCTGCTCACTGCCAGGCTACTCAGAAAAAGGCTTCTTCTCACTTTCTCGTCTTTTCTGCTGCAAATAAGCCAGACACTGAAATCAGATTGCGATAAGGAGAGATTCATGGAACCGATTCAAAATGATAATGATAAAAATACGGAGCTGAGGGGGTTTTGAAGTAAAATCCCAAAAGCTGTTAAAGTGGCAAGGAGAGAAAACAAAGAACCTTGCCTACACATCACATTTTTATGCGGCAGTAAATGTTGGCACAGGTTTTCTGTGCAAATTTATCTAAATATAG
Organism: Leptatherina wallacei; assembly: GCA_028567055.1. NCBI lineage: Eukaryota > Metazoa > Chordata > Actinopteri > Atheriniformes > Atherinidae > Leptatherina > Leptatherina wallacei. Next base: position 7,629,412 of record JAOXYM010000005.1, on the reverse strand, counting down.
TATGTCAAAAATAGGTTAATGACTCCAATGAACCAACATGGAAAGTTTAAGAAGCTTCGGCAAAACAAGTTATTTAAGATTGTAGACAGGAAAGTCCCAATTGTGGCTAAATTACATGATAAATAACATGAAATAAAATTGGGGAAAAAGAGCAATTACCAATGTGATAGTCTGACGAAATACACAGCTTCTCTGTAGTCAGTTCATCAAAAGCTTAACTACCTCAGATACTTAAGAATATTATAGAAATTACCCCTTACTGAGGGACGTCATAAATATGACCACAAAATGAACATCCGCTCCGAGAGTGACTGTGATAGGGCCCATAAACCCTCTATACTCATTCATACTGTCTGAAGAAACCATTTGTCCTATGAAGGACATGAAAATAATTTTTTGCCCAAGTAGTCTTCTACACTTCTCCTTTGGCACCATTCTCCTATCTACACGTCTCAAAGGGCTTTTGAGTAATGCATTTCTATTATTGTACCTTGTGTAGTGTCACATTGGTGGCTTTATCGGGAAGTTGTTGTAGAGTGAGGCTGGAGTGGGATGGAAGGGTTATATTGTGAGGTTGGCTGGCATTAATCTTTGTCACTTGTCCTCTCTGATTTATACTCTTTCCCAATAAGCCAGTCTATGGCCTCCACTTCAATTGGTACTTTGTGATAGCGCTCCATGTTCAGCCTTCGTCCGCACCTCAGCTTGACATTGAAGGCTTGTTCTCCAAACCAGCGGAAAGTAAAAAGCATGGTAAAGAACTAAATTTCCCGCACTAGGAACAAGAAAGACAAGATAATAGGAGCCTGGAGCTCCATCCACCCACATGCAATGAAAGCCATTCTCCTCTAAATCTATTATGCCTGATGCAGTTTCTGCTTGATGACTTTGATCAAGAGCAATTAATCTTTCACCAAGAGGAAGGAATGCAGTTAAAGGCCAAAGTGTGGAAACTTTAAACATAAAGAAAAAAGGTTTTAATAGGTAAAACAGGAGAGATCTATCAGAAATAGGCTCTGATTAATGAACACAGAGGCTTAGCTCCAGGCTATCTGATCACAAAGATTCAACTGAAAACTCCACCTATCATTTCCTTTGTTGCACATTAAAAGCACCACCGTATGGGCAACCATGCAACCCACCTACCACCTAACATCCCTTCTTCCCAAAACCTCACCCTCTGCTGTGGTCCATATATTTCTTAAGTGTTTAATTACAAATGATTTATCACCAAACTGTCATTTGCTAACTGGCCCCTTCCGTTCTTGCTCCCCATGCCGCACGCCTGCTGTGTTGAGGGAACCTTCACATCATTACGAGAGAGCTCATTTATATTAAAATGAGTATTACCAGTTAATTCACTCCATACATTTTGGAAACAGCATGTGTCACGCAGGAGCTTTGAATCATGCCTGCTTCATGGCAGCTTTGGCATACATCAAGTGCTTTATGGCAGAAGAGTTAATGCACATTTGATCTTGCTGAGACTTCCTGTAAAGGTTAAAGAAAAACTTGGAGTGGAACACATGTATCATGATCCCATACTGGCCTTGCAAAGACCCTAAGCCTAAGAAGATATTAATTATGATTCACTGAATTAAACAAGAAGCTAAAGAGTCATTTATCATAAATCTCGCTCCCCAAGTTAATGTCTGCTCACAACTGTCTGTCATCTTTACCAGTCAAGGACAAATCATGATGTTTCACTTGAAGCAAACCGAAAAACTAATAATGCATCCAACAAGAGAACTGCCTAAAAGTAAGCAAGCTGTACATTTCCTTCTGGATGTATTACCAGTGGAAGCAAAACATTCACCTAAATCCAAAGATCCTGCACACCATTGCTGACGGAAAACAATTCCCAAACACTCAAACAAGCAGAAGGGGCATGCTGCTACAAATACCTCTCACGGACCAATCCCACACGAAAAACAAAAAAAGAAAAAAAGATTCAAGAGTGGACGGGAATAGCTTCCTCCCTGTTCAGTCAGGGGAAATAATAATGAGGGTATTAAATACAGCCAGCAGATGAAAAATAATAACATATCGATTGTTCGAAGGAGCGTAATGGTCTGATTCCTGGTATTGATCTGCTAGTGGGCTGCAGCAGAAGTAGCTAGTCGCCTCTGTAAGACCCCCAGTGAGAATGAGATTGGTGAAGCCATCTGAGGTTCTGTTTCTTGTTTCACTCTGTATGGGCTCCATTTCAAATGGGTGTTTTTTTCCAAAGCGGATGTGAAATGAATGCTGTTGAAATGGTCCAACGCATACTATATTTCCCATCCTGCGATCATACTTACCTGCAACAATGCGGCCGTAGGTTGTAAAAAGGAAATGCGCATTTATAACATGGCGACAACAAAAGAAAGCAATATATGTTGCAGATAAAATATGTAACACTACCATAAAGCATCTAATTCACATTTTAGCAGATATGCTTTCCCTTTTAAACAAAAGAATATATACAGTTTGCTTTTTGCAGCGACACTAAATTTAACATTTAGTTCTTTTCAACTGCAACATTGTAAACATACGATGTTGAGAATAGATATGCAGGATTCTATTTGTGTCACATTATGCATTATTTATGTGAGTATACATGCACGATTGCATGTTACACTGAGAAAAAGACGGACAAAATTCAATCTCCGACTTAACACACATGAGCTCTAACCCACCTCACAAACTTCTCAAGTGATCTTATTTCTAGCTCAAAGAGACAGAAAAATCTATATCTCAATTTGGTACACTTCAACTCCACTCCAAAAGTGCCCTGAGAGAAAACTGAATTAAACTGAGACAAGCTGATTCAACACCCTGAAAAATGAATTTAAGTAGTTGTTTCTGAAATATGTATTTGCCATGTGCAATATCAGCGAGACAAAACGTGATAGGACTTCACAGCAGCCTTTCGTCTGGAAAAAGGTGCGCTTTCCCAGAATAAAAACGTGCATGCCGGGGAATACATTAATCATAACAAGGTGACAACCAGTCTGACAGACAAGCAGAGGCACAGGAACAGATTTGACTGTGCTTTCTATTCCTCAACATGTTTGGAAAGGCAAAAAAGAAAAAAAAACTTACAGGGCAATTAAAGGAGCGTAGATAGCCGTGTCAGCTGGATTAGGGGATGGGCGTGAAATTGTCACACGGTGTGTCAGGGGTGCTCTGTTAACAACTCGGCCCGGCTTTTGCCATGGAGTGGCGGAGGGGGCCCCGGAGGAACGTGACACAGGAAGAAATACCGTCAAGTCTGTGCAAGGCTGGATTAGATTAGCACACTGGAACAGGTGGTCTTTTATTGGCTGCGTGATACTGTCAAGGATCCTCTGAGACTGGATGGAGCATGTGCACACACGCACAGATGCACGCATATACACACGCAAAGGAAACAATCAGGGTGAAGGTGGCACAAAGCTTTTGTGTTGGATACTAAATGAAACCTCAGCTTGCTCATGTCTGAGTCAACTGTAATGTGAGAATGCAGCGCCTGTAGTTTGATGCCGCCATCACAAAAAGAAAGAATGGAGGGGGGAAAAAAGAAAAAAAAAAGAAAGTCACACTGGGTTAATGCGCTATGGGCAGAAAACACTGAGGCGTCTGTTGAGTGACAGAAAATCCAGGGACTGTCCAGCTGTCTACCAGGACACAGCCACAAAATAACACAATCTAACAAGTGAGGGGAGGGGAGTGACGGTGGTCAGGGTGAGGCAGTTTGCCAAACCATTCTTCATACCCACCAGTGTATTTAGTGTCATTTAGGAGGCACGTTTTAACCATGAATAATACATGAGGTGATGTATGGCACGAGTTTGCTTCGGATAAATTATACAGTAGGACGGAACCAAATAGTGCATCATATAGGCGTTTGGACAGCGGGGCAACAAAATGAAGGGGAACACCTCTGCCAAACTGATACAGCCTCCCTGAAATCTGGCTGGAGTGAATTTTCTAAACACAGCCAAAAACAGGGGAACCCAAATGCTACCCTGGCGGTGCGAACAATGCATCTGACATATGGGGGAAAATTCTGTGTAAGAGGAGCCAGATTTAAAATCATACTTGCGACTGTGTGTAGATTTTTGTCAAAAAGGAGAAGGCTCATATGGAGGAGAGGCTGTTGAGGTATTTTTCATGTGATTTGTGTTGAGGCTGATGAGGAGGACTGTTTAAACTAGGTCAAAAGGGGTGCCATTTTGTCAAAAATACAGCAAAACACATGAGGGAAAAGATGTTTCAGCTTTATTCCAAGAATTGATCTCTAAACTAAAGTGACATCAATATTCCAGAAAAGCAAATGTACAAGCATACTGGGAAAGAGAAAAGTAATAACCTATATGTTTTAAGCACACTTGAGAAGCTGAGGATCGTATTTTACTTTTAACTGTAACAGTTTAATTTCTCTTGGAGCTAAATTGGCCCACTTGTGTCAAGTATGCTTATTAAGTTAGTGGTATTCTTGACATATACTACAAATTTAATTTATTTATGGTACTTAGAGTTCATAAGCTCATTTTTTGAAGTACATTTTTCATTGATTCCAAGAACAGAAATTTTTCTGTTGTGGAGTTATTCAGTTTGTGTCCTATCAGTAGAACTTTTTAGCAAAACTCTCCATTAACCAACTAAACTTTCATTCAAATGTTCTCAAGGTACAGATAACAAGATCTCTAATTCACACATGCAGAATGAGATAAGATGCAAAGCTCTTTATTCAAGGACTTCATAAAGGAAGCTATTGGTTATATTGGGATATGAAAATAACGATATAAAACCAACAAGGCAGGCAGTACAGCAAATCTATTTAGGGCAATGGCTGCATATGAAAATGCATGTTAGTTTCTTTGGAGGGAAGTAGTGCCAGAACACAAGAGATATGCAACCTCCAAATCCCACTCTACTCTATCAGACAGTATAAAATAAGATTTGGCACCATATCTAACAAAGAATGAATTATGAGTTGGAGAATTATTATGGCTGAAGGTGTCCAGTAATCTTTTTCTCTTCATAACAGCAATGAAAAGATTGTATATCTTGTGCTGAGCTAACATTGTAAATGGCACACTCAAGGTAAAAGGAGACTGTTTATTTGAGTTTGTCAGTGAGTGTTTCAGACAACTGGAGAAAGGACCACAACTTTCTTCCTGATGTGCAAAAAGAAGGGCTATGCATAAGAGTCTGAACTAGCAGGGGAAAAATCTTGGCTTATGGCTGTATACAGAATCTCAAATGGGTGATTAATTGTTTATTGCCACCATATGAAGACAGAGAATCACAGGCAATCATTTTTTAAAAAGTAGTGCAGCAGCTCCTTTATCAGCGAGAGCTTCATAACAATACCTGGTCAACTCTCCATGAATTCTCATGCTCAAAAACAATGCGGGTGCCTGTTTGAGTTGACGATTAATAGCTGCAATTTACAGCAAATGGGCTTTTGCACAATATGTTTAGCGGGGCTAGATAAAATGAGTCCCTGGCCACTGATCTGGAGACAGATTAGGTTTTTAGTCGGCTATGATTAAGGCATGAATTGGGAAAGGGAGATCAGACTTTGGACCTGCAGTGTTTAATGCTGCCCACCTGTTATAAATGAGCAGTTAAACGAGTTAAGCGTTGGTTGTCCCAGGCCAATTCAAGGGCATTAGCTAGCAACGCGCACACACATTTACACTCCAATACCAGTTCTCTACCTCTTACTACCTCTTTAAGTGCAGCTCTATGTTTGACAGGTCACTGGGATGGTCTATGGCTTACTTCTGCATGAAGACAATCCAAAAGAGAATCCCAAAAAGACATTTATCACTGCAGGGAAATGAATAGATCTGCTCTACTGCAAGTGTGTAAGTGGTAATAAATGACTCTTAACAAATTACTTTTTCTTTTTTGTTTACTGTGGATTTATGCACTGCCAACTGTGTGTTCTTCATCACCGCCACACCTAGTGTACCCAAAGGCTTCCGTGCACTGTACATTTTAGCATGGAAAAATAAGAAATAAAAAAAAGCTTTTCTTATAGCTTTCATCAAAGTGTGGGCTTCAAATTGGGTCAACAGGCTGTCACTGTTTTTTTTTCCTTCTCAAGGAGTTGCTCTTTGTACCTGCAGGCTTTAAAGTACTTAACATATGCTCTGAAGTTTGACTTTCATGCGCTCTGTAAAACATCTGAGAATGCCGGCTTTCTGCGTGAGTGCTCGCATTTGCCACCAAGTGTTGTCCTCGTTTATTTCTAAATGGGTTTATTGCATAACAGCCCATGGAGGACAATGTAATTTAAGTGGTACAACATGTGAGATGTGTAGAACAAGGAACTGAGGCTATCCATAGAGAGGGGCTACTGTGGTAACACGGGCTAAAAGGTTAAAGCAGCAGGGGGAATTAATATGTCTTAATGACATTATAATGAATGGGAAAATATGGGACATCATTTATTAAATGGAGTCAAGTGTGTCAGGGAAGTGCTAGGACTCACAAACGCATTAATTATCTTGCCGTCTCTCTTCATGGACACAGGAAAAAAGCATTGGTGGAGAGGTAATGACAGGCCCAGAACGGACATCATAAATTACCACGGGGGGGCTTCAAGACGACAAGGTCTCATCTCACTCCTGCACTCACGCAGTGAGACGCCTTTTCATGTGTCCAAACCGTCACTGGGAATTTGGACAGAAAATCTGAGTTGCCTTTTCTAACTCTCAAGTCATTTCCAGACAAGAAAAGGAGGGGAATGCCGTTTTTTTTTCCTCTAAAGACTTGATAACATACTGGCAAGATAACACTTGTAATTCATCATATATGTCTCTCCAAGAAAAAGAAAAAAGTGACGCAAGCATAAGTCCTATTTAACCAGTAGGGACCTAGGATGGTGGTGGGGATGTTGCTCAAGAACAGAAATCTATAACCACCCATCTGATCCAGGTAACTTCTTCATTCTTTTTGTCACTCTTCTAGAATCCAGTGAGAATATCCATTAAAAAAAAGGTTGATGTGTTCATTCCCTTCTCAAAGTTAAGGTTTATGAGACAGGGGTATGATTATTTAAAAAAAGCCAAAGACAAAGAAGCAATCAACTTCTAAATATGAGGATAATAGCATGAAAAATAAGCATTCAAAATATTGGAAAACAGAGAAAATAGTCAAAAACATTTTCTAAGGAATCTTTCAACATGTTTGTGTCACATTGGATCAGACAGTATAAATCGTCCCTAAAATTGAATTGATGTGCATGTATGTTAGTAATAAAGATGTTCCATCTTGCCGCAGTATCACTCAAAATGATGCATTCCAGCACCTGTTCAAACCTCCCAAATTGTACTGATACATCACTAGAAACAACTGTGCAACAGACTGATTTTCAGCTTTACAAATTGGTCAGTACCTCATGCAATAAAGCTGGCGATGTCCTTTGAGGACAAACATTGTCCAACCAAATGCACATCCGAGCTTAGTGACTCTACAGCTTGGTGTCCATATGTTGTTATGGCAATAGTGGATACCCACAAACAAAAAACTTCCAGCTCTCTGCTTGTTTCTAATCTCTTAGTGCTGGTTATCGTGTCAGCATTTTATTATCTGACTCCTGGAGGTCAGCTGAGTCAGAGGTCAAAAGCACCAAGCTTGGCACAAACACAACAAAGGCTTGTTTCTTTTCACGGAAAAGTCTGTAAAAATAATGAGTTTCCAGGTAAAATTGCATGTGAGGTTGACGTAACAGTGGAAAGAAGCTGACATGTTGAATGGAACTGCCTTTCTTTTCCAGATTTTTGTTTTTAGTACACAAAAGACAATATTTCTGAATGGCACTTTTCTATTAATAGGCTCACTTCATCTCATGTGTCCACTAAAAAGCTGTCTAACAATATGCCAACAAAAGACAACTTATCTGCTTGTTACGCAGTTTTTAAAGTTAAGGAAAGACAGTCTAAAGGATCAGTGGTTTTGAAACTTCCCTTTGAAGGGAAGTTACAGCCTGACTTATCGTGACACAACAAGCACAGGAATGCTCTATCAATGTGCAAATGACCAAATGACACTGAAAATTGCAGCAATTATTGCCAACTTAAGGTCCGCCTGTAGGCCCTAGGAGAATTAGAGGAGAAAATACAGACTCCATCTTCAAAGGCAATTAGTCTTCATATTGTAGTGTGTCCATTCAGCGAGTGTTCTACCCACTCATGGGACTGCACATGTGGACATGGCTAATAGTCTCTGTTAATGAGCCAATCGTTCATTATCAATCTTCTGGGAGGCACAGTGTGAGAGCGGCATCCTGTTGACACATTTAGAGGAAACGACCACCGCGTGCCATACTCAACGTATGCACAGCACTATGGTGCAACTGTCGCTAAAGGCTGCAAAAGAGCAGCTTGATGCTATGTGTCCTTGTGGAGACAGCTAAATTGGACAGATTTGCATACGCGCACGCAAACACATACACATCCACACAATCTGGAGGGGGGAATGCCCTTTTTGTCCCTGGCCACCTGGTCAAAACTCTAACAGCTGACTTGTTGCTGAGCCCTGCAATGGTAATAAATCACAGCACACCCCTCCCACACACACGCAAACAGTTACATGTACCGTATTCCTACACTATGCTTGATACCATTTCAATATGTGTTCTTCTTCCTTCTCTATAATGCTTTTGGTTTGGTTTACTTGCTTAAAGCTCATGGTGAATGTTGAACTTTGCTACATATAAAAAAAGAAAACAGACTTTTCCTTATAATTATTCTTGTTGCATAAAGACATGCCAAAGACATGCATGTTAGGTTAATTGGTCAATCAAAATTTTTCCTAGGAGTGAGTGTGTGCGTGAATGGTTGTCTGTCTCTCTGCGTTGGCCCTGCGATGGACTGGCGACCAGTCCAGGGTGTACCCTGCCTCTCGCCTGATAATTGCTGGGATAGGCTCCAGCCCACCCGTGACCCTGAATTGGACTAAGCGGTACAGAAAATGAATGAATTAATGATATTCTTGCTGTAGCTGTGTTGCCCCCCCCCCCTCAAATAAGACCAACATCTACATTTTTAACTTTGACTTTATGGTCTTTTTACATCTTATTTACTTGAATATCCAGCTTGTTTGTCTGCATCAGTCTGGTTTCCTTCACTGTGACCATGATGCCAGCTACATTATATGCAGCTTTTTAAACAAGCAACCCACAGTAATCTGAGCTCTTAAAAGCCCTGTACATTCCACCCTTAATCATTTATTCTCACTTTGTCTTCCATTGACATGGAATCCATTTTTGCAGGAGTCCAACATTCTCCACTGACCTTACAAAGCTTGATTAAGGGCATTGGGCCTCTGGCGCCATCCTGTTTCCTCCATGTTAAATTAAAAGGTGAAGAAAGTGTTCTGTCTTGTGATGATGGCTTGGGCACATTATTCCTTCCCTGCCAACCAAAAAAACTCCTCTCTTATGACTCCAGCCTCAGGTTTGTGCCTGCACATGTCTTCACTTGAGGCTGTTTTCTTAATACTGAAAATTTTTCTTGACCTTTGTGCTGTCACCCATGAAACTCCATCTTTCAGTTTCCCTGTAATATGCTGAACTCCACTGAATCAGATAATGCAAGGAGACTTTTTTTCATCCCGTTTTGTTTACTGACAAAATGCCTTTCTTGTTGAGCAGGAAAGGAAGCGATTATCTCGGTCTATAACATAAGTCGCCTTGTCAAAACCTGTTTCGGATACATCCTCAGTGGAGCCGTGCAGAGAGGAACGGAGGGGTGTACTTAGTGTCATTGCCGCTGGGGAGGGGGCTGTCAAGCGCTGGAGCAGCAAGGAGAGGGCTGCCGTTTCATATGTCTGTGGCAATTAACACTGATGTGACACATTCAAAAAGGTCCCCCTGGGATTGCCAAAGCCAACAAATAAATTAACTTACTATTTGAGCATGGAGACGTAAGAGGTGGGGGGAACATGTGGCTTCATCTTGTCCTAATAAATCTGGAATCTATACCCGTCAGTGTAACGATTGCCATTTATTACTTGTATATGCCTTATAGTACAACTGTGCTTACAGGGACAATATGTAGCTTTTGACAAGGTGGGGAGTGTGTATGTGTGTGTATGTGTGTGTCGGGGAGGAGAAGGGGCCCCCTGAAGTAATGACTTCACCGTTTGGTTCTGGTAACTTACATGACAAATACAACTGTTCCTTTGCTGCTCGCTATAAATGCCTCCTTACACCCCAAAGCAATGCAGGGACAAAGACAGATGTTTTATTTCATGCCATGTTTTCAAACTATTACACACATAGAGAAACACACACACACATACTCGTGTGTCGCTTATCTCCAAACCTCTACTCAATCCTGAATGATAAATGAATCTCGATTCATTTCTCTTCCGGCACTGGTACAGCCCTCCAGCTCACAGAGCAGGAGTTCCATGTCCATAAAGGTTCAGCCCGCGATTTGGGCTTTAAAGGAATGTTCAAAATGACAGGAGTCATTGGGCGGGCAATTTGTTTCCTCATGGGGAGCTGTGTTTGTGGCACGCAGCTTTACTCGGGGAAACAAGGGCAATCAGCTGTAGCTAGTCAAGGACTATGAGAACCAGTGACCTCTGACCCCTGCTGTGTAAGTCACAGAAGTGTGCCACTATTTCCACAAAAAAACAACCAAACATCATATTGCCTGTTGTTAAGTTCTGCAATCCATCCATAATTTGCACCTGCAAACAACAGAATATGTATTAAAGCACAAAGGGCTAAAACAGGCCCTTCTTTCATTCTAATGAAATCTGCTAACCTATCATCTTTTACTGCTTTCACGCAAGAAGAAAACAGTATCATTAAGCCAGAATTACTTCCACTCAAATTGCATTTTACGTCCATGTTTGTCCTGACTCATATGATACATTTAATGAGGGCTTTGTAAAATATTTAATGAAGGGTATTAAATGCATTCATGCCTGTCCAGCAAAGCCGATTCTGGCAGAACATAAAGGTGAAGTTATAACTGTAAACAATGCCTCCAATATGGATGTCGCTGCAAAGAAGCTATGAATTATAATATGCTAATGATTCAAACACTTCTTTAAAGCAGCAGCACAGACGATGGGAACCAGGAATTAAAGTGTTTTTACACATTAACACCATCCAATGTTTTGACAACAAAGCCAGACTTTCTCCATAGTTGCATTTCAAAGTGGGAGAATCTGTGCAGAAGAAATACTATAAACCAAATCTTGACCAGTGTAATGATAAGTGATCAACCAGATATTATCATGTGGTCATGCAGGTATTAAAATAAAACAACAAAAAAACACACTAAAACACAGGGCTACAGTGATACATTTCACACCATTCAATACATTTTAGACTTTTTCCTTTTTAAAGCAAAAGCTCAAGTTGAATCATTTTTATCTTATTTAACCTTTATTTTACCAGGTAAGTCCCAATGAGATTATAAGATCTCTTTTTCAAGGAAGCCCTGGCAAGACAGCAATCACTAAAACAACCACACAAAAACCATACAACATAAAACATATAAAATATCATCATTCTAAAAAAAAAACCTAAAGAATAGAGAATGCATAATTAGACGGACAAGCAATTACAGACACTTATTGAATAAGCCTCCAAACCCTTTAGAACAATCTAACTGAGATCAGTTCCTGCAGTTTTAAGTCAGTCTGTAAGCTGTTCCAGGCTGCAGGGACAGAGAATTTAAAAGCCAAGTTCGGTGTGAGCTTTAGGTGCTGTCAGTAAAAGAAAATCATAAGGGCGCAGGGTCTGAGACAATATTAATGCAACCTTAATGAAATATATTTAAGTATATATAATCTGTGTGGGCATGTGGGTAATGATTTCGTGAAACCTTTCCACGTGTACTGTAATGTTGGTTCAACAGAGGTCTCCTTGCAGCTGAAGCAGACCAGAGGGTGAGGTGGCATTGAGGTGGCTGATGGGGCAGATGTCTTTTATGGGCAGCCGTGCATAAAGGCCTGGCCTGAGGGATGTCTACCCGCTATGCATCAAGTGCAATTTAACATTGCTTGTGCTCGGATTCACAGACTGAAAAAGGCTGCAAAAAGGGATACGCGCAAGCAACCTTATAGGAAAGAATAAATGGGGAAAAACTGCCCCAAAGCCATAAGTTGTAGTAAATCAAGTGAACATAAGAGAACAAAAATAATCCCACAATTTGTCCTGCAGAAAGTAAGGCACATCTATAGTAACAACAATATTCAGCATGTGGCAATACATGCCTCTTCATGGAACCTCTAATCAAACAACCTGTAGCCTTTAGCTGCTTTTTAAACAGCCCTACAGCTGCTTAACACTCACACACGCACACACACACTAAAAGAATATTATTATTATTATTATTATTATTATTATTATACTAATTTAATGCATGCAATCAAGGCAAAGGCTGTCAAGGAAGAGTTATTATACAGTCCGGCATTATTTTAAAGAGTTTAAAAGAACATTTGTAAATAAATTGTCGGCCTTTTGCTAACATTATACAAGGCATTAGCATTTAAGGAAGTTATATCAATAATAGCGGGCAAGTACGAGTAGGTTTCAGTGCACATTTAATCAAGAAATGCAAATTACTTCTCATTATTATGCAGTGTTCAGTTTCACATACAGGTTGCTGTTCTTTGCTGCAGGCAGGACAATGCTACATTTTGGATTACTTGAAGTGCTATTTGTTAAAAGGCAGGTGGCACATGGTGCTCTTGGAGGAACATCCACTGTGTTTGATACATGTATCTAAAACATTTCCTCCAACCTTACTCCACTACCTAAATCTAAATAACGCTTTTTTCCTTTTCCTTTTTTCTTCTTCCTCCCCCGATCCCCCAGTTACTTTGGTCCTCTTTAGAGGACTGCCAATTTAATTCAACACAGTTATAACTAGATTTGGTGGCGTGCGGGAATAACCAGCGTTCTACAGCTAAATCAACATCAGACACTAGGCTGGCCCTCTGGGGCTGCCGTACAGAGCCTTAATGTTTCTCAGTCAAAGCAGTGCGCTTTGCTTCCAGTCCCCCTGCGGAATATTGCCTAATGTAACTGGCATCTTCATTTCGGCTTTGCTCTGATGTTGCATTAAAAAAAAAAGGGAAAAAGAATTAATAAATAAATTCAGAAAAAAAAATCAAATCCCCTATTTTAACTCTGAAAAGTAAAAGGTTTGGGGAGATGGAGGGGAAAAAAACAAAGCGTGAGAGACCAATGGAGGGAAACGGTGTAAGCTGTTAATGCTATGTTAATCCCTGACTAAAACAGCTGAAAGTAATGCCGAGCTAGATAGCTAACAGAAGAGGTGAGTTAGAAAAGGGAAATGGAAAAAAAGAAGAAACATCTTTGTTGAGTCTTTCAACTAGCTGGAGGTATATTTTCTGGCATAATCTCTTTTTTTTTACCAAACATCCGTACCACACACAGCCAAACAAACAAACAAAAAAAGTAGCATTCAGCTGAGGCATACACAAATTTTAATATGAAACATATTCTAAATATTGAAAATGCAACTTTTATAAATCCTAAAGTGCCGTCATCCACCAACATACGATATCATTAGTGGGTTACAAAAGAAGGTCCTTTGGAAAACAAAAACACCTCTTTAAGAAAAGATTAATGCAGAAAAAACGAAATTATTGCTGTTGATTCATTGTATTAATAATGTATTATAATAGAGTATCTATCTATCTATCTATCTATCTATCTATCTATCTATCTATCTATCTATCTATCTATCTATCTATCTA
>JAOXYM010000005.1:7598583-7612710 GCA_028567055.1 Leptatherina wallacei | reverse complement strand
AGAATCTTTTAAAAAATAATTTGATCCTAATATAATACATTTAGTCTTCTCAGTATTAATCACCAACTTATTTTCTTGTATTTTCTGTATGTGCGCACTTGTACAGTATATGTGCCAGCTGTCCAGCACTGCCTTCAGGAAGAATGTGTAATGGGGATAAGCTTCTTCTCCTGGCTTCTAGCGGCTTTACTGCAGATCTGTTCCAGGTGTGTGAATGTGTCTGTGTGTGTTTGTGTGTAGGTGTTTTAGCAGCATTGTGTGGCCTGTGTTAAACTGAAACAGAAAGGGGAAAAAAAGGGCAGTCGGCCAAGCTCCAAGCTAGCTGCCCAGTGGCTACTGACATCTCCATCTGAGAACAGCAGCAATAAGTCTATACTGACATAATTATGTCATACTGAGCCTTTTCAATTTTAAACAATTGTCAAAGCTCTCCCACTGTTTAGTATTTACAAAGATATGGAAAATTTGGCTGGAGTTTCTGAATCTGATTACAACAAGAAAATATTACAAAAACAGCTATCAGTATTGCTCAACCTTGCAACTTCTTTTGTATAAAACAAAGCCCAAAAAGGTGCAAAGGTGGTTGAGAGAGATTCAAACTACTCTTCAAATATAAAAGATTAAAATCCCTTTCTTTTACTTTTGCTATTAAACATTAAAGCTCTGTTGTGCTGTTTGGCCAGAGGTAAAGGCAGAGAAGCGGATTATGGTTAACAAAATTATAGAGCTGATGCAGCAGAGTGGCGATAGGAGGGTCTGGTGGGACAGAGATGCTGTTAATACTGGGGTTTCTGACCTTGGATCTTCCTCTCTAAACCCTCCATGCATGGGTAACTGTGACCATCCTCTCATGCATGCACACACACCTACACACACAGCCCTAAAGCTCTACTCAAGATAAGCCAATGAGGGAGAGGGACAAAGTGAGGCAAAGAAGGAGGAGGATGTTGCACTTGCACAAGGGCTGTTTACTTGCATTGTTAATTTCATTAGCCCTCCAGCAACCACTTCAATATTTAACATTCTCGATTTAGTCCTTTCCTTTTTTCTCTCCGTTTCCTTCTTCCCTTCTTTTAACGGGTTTGCTACCAAAGTCCAACAATTAAACAGAGTGGCCAAAGGTAATCTATCAGCACTCTGGTCTTACCACTTAATATAGTGTCACTCGATTTGCACTCAACTGAAGGAGGCCAAACCTTGTAAAAGCCACAATCCTTTTAAATGGGCAATCAATTTGGCAATGTGACTTTGTAGCAGGGTGTTGTTCAGCCATGCTTGTAGAGTAATAAGCATGTGAAGGAACACTGGAAAAAGAAGAACTGGATATCTTTGACACCTGATTCGTCACCAAAGAACAGCACATACAGATCAGATCCAAAAACACAACCTGGCTAATTACTGTTTTTGCTCCCCTTATGCTTTTGTAGAGGGACGGTCTTCACAGGACATCTGATAGGTTCTTGTGTCAGGAACCAAGACATTAGCAGTGGACTAAAAAGACTATATCAAACTGCTGGGAAGTATTAAAAAAAATTTGTGTAAGATGACATAACTCTCCAGTGCAGAAGGGGGCAGTAGTCTACTTGCAGTACAAAAACTTTATGGGTAGCTCAGGTTAGTGATGTAATACTGATAATGCTTAAGCAGTTGGTCATGAAAGAAGGGAGGAAGAGGAAGGGCTGAAAAATAAGGAGAAAACATAAGTGGTTGAAATCACAGTTTTCTCCTGCTACACTGAGCTGCCAGTCAGAATGATCTCTCTCACTAACAGACATGATGCAGATTCAACATGCTGAAGCAGCTGAAACAAACATTTGGGAGACATGTTCAGCAACTCCTGTTCGTCAGCCTGGTGTTTAAGGGCATTCACTTGTGCGGTTGTAATTCCATGGATCCCTCATTGCCTTTCCCACACATCCCACAGCTACTGGATCAGAATATGATCTAAAGACAGTGACCATTGAGCTTTTGTCATGTTCTTCAAACCAGTGCTGAAAAGATTTTGGAGTGTGACACTCCCATTAGAGAATAGTTTTGCCATGAAAGGGTCTTAGGTCTGCCATGATGTAGGTAGGTGTTAAATGTCAAAAAGACACCCACACAGACACCAATGATTCTCAGCAGAACATCACCTAAAACATTACACTGCCTCTGCTTGCTGGTATTCTTACCATATTGCATTGTGCTACCACCTCTTCCTCAGAACTCCCTCAAAAAACATGACCTCCAATCTAGTTCTGATAATTAAATTTTTATTGCAGGTGTTTTGAGTGCTGGAAAAGGGTGAGCATGGGCACTTTGACAAGTCTGCAAGAACAGTGCCCCAAACTCAGCATGTGTTCTGACACCTTTCTATCACAGCCAGCATTAACGTTTTCTGCAGAAGTTCTATAGCTCCACTGTGAACTCAAAGTTTGCTGTCAGATCTCACTCCTTACATGCATTAAGGAACCTTAGGCATTCAGAACTATGTGACTGGTACTCAGGTTGTCCTTTCTTGGACCACTTTTTTATATATACAAACCATTGCATGAGAGCTGCTGTTTTGAAGACACGCTCCTCCTCCTCCATGTTACCCATTGCCTAAAATATCCCACCCCTACACAGGTGTCACTATAATTAGATAATCAGTGCTATTCACTTCCTCCTGTCAGCGGTTGAAATGTTATAGCTGAACAGTGTGTAAGTCAAAAATGGCAGTTAAACTATAAAAAGCTTTATAGCTATTTGCTTTTTTTCCCCTAAAAGTATTCAAGTTCCCAGGGTCAATGCCATGGTGTTGACTTTAATCAAGTATGTGAATATGAGACGCAGTCAGTGTATGAGCATTAGCGGTCACATACATAGAGCGTGCTGAAGAGTGTGACAGCCTGCTAATGGCTCTGTCACAAAGGGACTGGAGTTTAGACACAGCTATAATCATGATCTCAATATGCGTGCCACCCTACCAGCACACCAGCTCAGTCGTGTCCCCTGATATCCATACTGTGACATCATATGCGTGCATCCCCATGAAATCTAAAAGCAGCCGAAAAGATGGCTTTGCATACTGCCAACATCTCCAATTGGGAAAGCAATAGTGTGACTATTTTGCACACTCTTGGAGTACTGTGTCAACTCGTAGACCTTAGGTGAATAATATCCAAGGCCTCTCCTCTAATTCTCTCCTCTCAGTGCAGGATTGCATTGTAGAGGTCTTTCATACCAACAAGGCTGCAATTTCTAAACTGTTCGTTTCATTTTTGTGTACAACAGCACACCCAAACTGCCTGATGTATAACCTCACCCCTTTATTTGATTTATTAGGCAATTCACACACATAAAGTTTGCTGGTAGGTCTGCTCGCAAGGTAAAGTATTATATTTCCACAACGGCAGCAAAGACCTTTTCATTATCCATTCAAAACAAATCGGACTGCAGCAGGCAAAGGATAAATCCGGACTTGTAAGTAAATACATGTAATTGAAGCAGTGAACTGTTGAAAATGCATCAGAAGCAGGCTTTTTCTATTATGGGGATATTTATTTCCCTTCCCAAAACAAAAAGGGCAAAGTAGAAGGCAGGCAGACAGGCAGTTGGGCAGGTGGGAGATGTGTTTGTTCTCCTGTAGTACAGTACTGTGTGGAGGCTTGCTCGCGCGTGCATGTGTGTGTACGCATGAGAGTGTAATTGCTGCCTGTTATCATTAAGCAAGCAGGAGCGATCAGAGGATGCACAACAACCTATGAAGGGCAAACCTGGGTATATTGTGCGTGACATTGGACGTCTGTGGGTAAGTAATGATCAGAGCACCGTGTGACAGCCCAGCCTTAGCAGCAACAATGGCACATTGTTCGCTTAGCTACACTGCCCATGTCCAAGTCCTACCCACCACTTCATTAGCAATGTAACCACCATACTCAGCCAGACAAGTGCTATGCTAGTGATAATGTTGCTGATGGTGGTATTTCACTTGTAAAACACACACAGCATTTAATAGTAATGTTTATAATGCCTGTTTTGGTGTTTTTACATGTTACACAATAGTCTTTTTTCATGCAGAGGGGGCCAAAGACAGGGATTTGTTCTTCTTTTTCTCTTGAGAGTCATTTATTCATCTTCCTGCACTCAAGCAGGTTCAAACCCAGGCCACATCACCTCGAGTATGAGGCAAAATAACCTTTAATTGAGGCATAATCCCCAAGAATTGGATCAGGGGAGTGCTAGATAATGAGCAATTGTCTGCTAACAACATGAGACAATTTACTTGGAGCTAAGACACCAAGATGACAGTAGTGAGTGTAGGACAGCAGAAGCTGTCTAATGACACCAAATACTATTCTATTTAAATCAAAATAGTGGAGAAGTTAAATGTATGTATCTATTTTTTTTTTTAAAGAACAGGGGAGGTTTTGGTTTTCACTGTAAACAAATCCTATTCGAAGGCCAAGATCAATGCATCAGTTGCATCTCAATACTTACCAACTTTGCATGTCTTTGTAGTCTTTAGCCCAAAGGCCATTCATGCAAATATAAATGGTGATTCAGAAAGGCCATTTTATTTGATTTCATTTATTGTTGGGCACTGCACTCTTTCCAATAGGGTTGTTTTAAACAGGGTAAAGTAGTGCATTTGTTGGGTATTTTTAGCCCATTTGTGCTTAGTTTGGCTCTTAATATTAACCCTGTGGGTTATGTGCTTATTTTTTAGGCCTCTACTCTAGTCATAGTAAAGGGGAACATTTGTCAGATTTAAGATTTGTTAAGATGTGTAAACATCAGTATATGTGATACTGGTTTATAATAACTGAAGATGCATATAACATAAAGGAAAAATGCTTCAGGCTTGCCTAAAAACACTTTTAGGATGAATATGAATATCCCTTTTGATGATGCAGCTGTAGCTCTTAACCTCTTTCACGTAATAGTACAATATGTGAATATTATCTCTGCAAAAGCCAACTCTGATAAAGTGAAACACAACAAAGTTGAGAGGTTTTAGTGCAGACAGTTCTATTGTGTACCCGCAATTGGGGAAGATCAGGTTTTAAAAAGTTAAGCTACAAATCCTTTGCTAAGCTGTCAGGGTCTTAACCGTTTTAACGATAAAAAGGTTTCACCAATCATTTTATTTAGTGAACATGGTATATTGTTGATATGGATGTCAATCTGACCTTAGACTTCCAGAATGGCTACATTCAGATAGTACCTAAAGACACAAAAAAATGTGATGCAATGATACAAGATGAAAGTGTGAATGATACACTTAATTTCAGTGCTAACTCAGACATATGGTCAAAGAATCAAGTTCCATTAAGCAAATGTTTTCATGACATCTCACCTGTCTTACTGATAGTGTTGTACAGCATCACAGCAACAGACAAAAAGCAAGCAAGCAAATTAAATGGATCCATGCGGCCCTTGTAGGACCAAATTGAGTAACTGTGGACTAGAGCATTCATGTTTTTTGTTTTTTTAACTTTAGTCACTTTATAAACATGTCAACACTGCAGGTAGCACACCCATAAATTTCACTCTAGAGGCAACGTAATTTCATTTTGTTTGGAATAAATAAACCTTTGTCCCTCAGACTGATTATGCTCCCCCTCTGAATCTTTTCAGCTTGATTCCCACTTTGATGAAACAGTGCCCTGTTTAATGATGCTGCTGATTCATATCCGGTGGCACAGCAAAGGGAAGAGAGGCAAAGGCTCAGTTGCTGCTTGAATCAGCAAAGCCCCTTCTTCTATCTAGCACTGCTAAGAGAAAATGGATGGATAACAGTAATTCTTGTTTTCACTGTTACAAATAGGTTATATCAACTTCCGATGTATGAGGGAATATGAAAAACTAATTACCATATTTTCCATTAATGGAAAAAGAAAAGTTCTGGGTGAAGTTTTCAAACTGCAGTAAATTCAGTAATTACGGGCCTTTTCTTGTTATTCTTGTTTGGTAAGACGGGAAATTCACAATGAACAATATTCAGTGGATTTATAAGCACCCAGAGAACTCTGGTGGTAAGCTGATAAAGGAACAAGCTGAGCTGGTTTAGCGTTCATGGACTAAAGACAGATTTTAATGGTAATAGGAAGCATTTATATGGACTCCAAGTCTGGCTTTGTGCCTCTTATTAGAAAAGTTAAGACAAACAATAAAAATGTGTGTTGGGGCACTGTTGGTTTGTAACTGCAGACAGAACCCAATATACAATGGTATCAAACATCCCCCAGCTGGAGGCAAAATAACTCACTGCAGTCATGAATGAACATGATTGATTCATTAGGCCAATATTTTTACTAATATGCAGTTCATATGAATAATCTACTTATGAAATAGAGTTCAGAGAGAAGCTCATGTTGGTTTCCCGACATGAGCAAGTCTGTCTCCCAGCTCAGTGTGCTATATCAAGACAAACACTGAAAAGCACCACAAAATACAAAAGAATGAGCAAGAACATGAACTTAACACGACTTCCCTTTGCAGAACAGCAAATGCAGGTCCACAGAGCTCTAGGAAGCTGGGGATTTTGTACACTAACCCCTGCATCGATCCAGATCAAGAACTGGCAGAAAGCAGTGGGGGGTTTGGAGCGGGACCCTTTGAACTAACAGTGGTCATGACTTCTTCAAGAAGCAGCAGTCTCCCACTGAAGTCTTGGAATGATGTTGAAGTCCCACAAGGGATTATGTCTGACTATGTCAATTATAGTTTGTACATAGAGATACTCAAGGGTAGGAAATGCCAATCTACACAGCTTTCTGATCCTACTTTGGTTTACAATGGCATGTTTTTTGTATGTATGGTTCTATTAGTATAGAATATCAACAAATCACATTGTACATATATAGCAATACAAAGCAGTACTACAGAAATTTGGCAGATTTGATCACTTTGGTGCCCCCTAAGAATTTTGCATCCGTCTTGCATCATGTCTCTTCTCTGAGTGCTCATAGCCAAAGAAAAGGCAGTCTCATGATGATTTTTGCCTTATCTCCTGCTTAGTCTCTTTCTCTCTTTTCCTCACTTCTTCCGATTATGTCCTTTTGGATATTCTCATGGTGCTCATGGTGCACATCCAAAGCAGCAGTGTGTTTACATCCAGTTGCTGCTGTGTGATGTGGTGCCGTAAAACAAAACAGAGTAGTCACGTGCCAGCTCCGTGCAGGAACACAAAGTTAATAAGTGCAGTTTCACAGCCACCGGATGTTGAAAGGCAACAAGTTAGAAATTAATGTAATATTACTTTATGTACTTGTTTTGATATTTTTTACAAGGCACATTTTACTCTTTTCCCAGCAATAAAATGAAATAAAATGAAGATCAATAGGCATCGACCATCAATCTAATCATTATCAGAAAAACTGTATCGGCCTGTCATTTCAGTGTATCTGTTGCAGATGAATGAAAACTTAACTGTGATCGTAACTAACCACCAGAGCGCAACCCAGAATAACATCATATATAACATAGTTTTTGGTAATCCTTCCGTCTTCATCAGAGGTTACCGTCGAAACGTGTCACGTATGTGTCACATATTACGTACTTGATACAAAAGACACTAAAACTATGTAAGAACATAGACACTACGAACGTATGTGGATTATTTTATGTCACATTTTATCAATATTTTTTTAATCTCCTTTTATAAAACATGGAGCTAATTCTATCAATTGCTGTTGCAAAAATAAATTCTATAACAACTTTTATAAACAAATTTTACTTTTGTTAAAGAAATCACAGAAACAAGAACCATAAGGTTTTAGAAAGTATTAAGCTTTAATAATTCAAATCTGAAGAAAGTTTCATGAAGCATTACTAAAAGTATATTTATGGTAAATGCGATTAACAAGAATTGAGAATTCATTGGTTAGGAATTTCCTAAAAAGGATCTGGAACCAAGAAAAATAAAAACAAAAGTGGAAGATTTTCCAAATCTAGCAGGTCACTTTTTTATGTCAAATAAGATCAGTGTCTCAGCTACACAAAAATGTCATGTCACTGTACACTTGGAGCTAATTCAAGAATAGATTGAAAAAAATGAAATGAAGATCTTTTTCTCCCCTCCGCTTCCGCTCCTCCCATGTAAACACACTAATCTGTACACTTTGCTGCCTCGTTACTTGGGCTCTTAATTAAAATGCAAGCACTTCTCCTTCAGGCGGTTACCAATACTTGATGTGCTGGATTACCAGGGGTGAAGTCGGACATAATTTGTTTTTAATAAAACATTGCAGGGATTAAGGCAATGGAGTTTACCCAGATTTGGCTCCAAGGAACCGAATGACTTGTAAAATGTTGAGCGCAAACAAGCCAACAAATGCTTTGGCATATTTAATAAGCATTTAATTGCTGTTGATATAAAACAAATGATTGCTGTAACAAGGATTTCTATATCTACTGTACACAGAGAAAAAATTTAACCTAATAGGAGATGTACCTGAATATTTGCATTTGTTTATCCTAATTTTGGGAAAATGGTTGGGTATAATGTTGGGAAGAAGTAGTACTAATTTGTAGACTTAATTAGGAGTTTTATGGGTTGCCACAGTGGAGAACACATAAAACAACAGTGTCATCACTAATTCAACATGGCAGGCCTGCAGAACACCATCTGCTGCCCAAGAAACTGTTAATAAAGTCACAATTATCTTTTTGTAAGCCATTTATTGGGAATAAAATTAGCAAATTAATTAGCTGCAAGTCAAGTCCACGGGTACGAGGAGAAAAGGAAGGGGGAAAAAAGGCCAGATCACCAAAGGAAGAGACAAGCCATTTGATTCAAGAACGTTGTGCAGCCAAACACACTTGTGGTGTTAATGATAATTTCGGGTTTTATTGCTGATGATTTGAAACAAAGGCTTTGTTTCACTTCTTAATTGTGCTTCACATCCACTTACACGCATTCTGTAATGAGGCTGCACATTTAACCGTAGCCTCCCTCCTCTCATCACAACAAACGAAAACTAAAAAAACAAAAAGAAAAAACACAGTGTTCAAAGCCAGTAATTGCACAGTGTGTTAACAGCTGGCTATCAAAACTCAGCAGGAAAATGCAATTCACTCTGTAAAGTTTAGCATCGGGCCTATTCATGATCAATACAGTCGGGCCAAGAAACCACTTATCTGCTGTGCTTACATTGTTGTTAGTTTCTCATCAAGAACGGTTCCCTCATTACCCCCCCCCAGCTCTGCCTCACTTGTGACTGCCTCTCCAAGATTTTGTCAACACCAGCAGTGAGAATAAATGGCCAGAATAGAGGCCAGATAATTTTGTTAATCCCCTTTGCCTAAGACCTTGAGGAGTTTAATTCATGGTGATTGTTCTGACTCCCCTTACTGACGATCAATATAGCCCGTTTCAGCACTTTTTGCCAGGCTCAGAAACAGAAAGCCCTTGCCGCTCCACTCTTCTTTATGAAAAATGCACTCAGACAAACACAGTATCCTTTAAAGTCATCAAACGTGCAGACAGACAGGATATGCAAGGATGCAAACAAACTCTGGCTGCTGCCTGAGAAGTTACAGTCACGTTCTTCTGCATGTGTGCCTTAGAGCTGTGCAACATACATGTCTCTCACTTTCTCTTTTTCCCACTGTAATTGGATGGAGTGGGGAAATGATGGCAGTAAAGATAGGGGGTTGAGGGTGGGGGCAATTATTCCTTCCATATACAGTAAGTCTCTGAAGTGCTTATCAGTGACCCCAGCAACACAAAGCTCTCTAACCCTGTCATCAACACACACGACCTCTTCAGTTTTGACAGTAGACAGATGATACAAGAAAATATCTCTGCAAGAATGAAAAAAAGGGAAAGGCCTTACACACACAGTCCCATTATGTGGAAACTGCCTTAAAAAAAGGGGGAAAATAAAGGTAGAGTGGTTTAATCGTTGCATAAAAATAGAAAATTAGTGACACAGAGGATGCCAAATTAGACACTTTGGCTGTGTTTATTTCCTGTTTAAGGCAGAGGAGACGACACCCAAGAGAACAGAGATCAACAAACACTTTATACATAAGTGATGGTGCAGATTCGTACAATAATTGCTCGTTAGCTTGACTTATAATACAGAAATTATCTCCTAACCACCATTCCATTTTTAATACAAAAAAGGCATAAAGAATTTCCTTTGTTTAAATGTTTATAATGCTTATTTACCAGGCGTCGGCCGGCTGTATTGTCAAATAATGTGTTGATGTAAAAAGATCAGGAGCAATCACCCCAAGTCTCCTGTGATTTTGTAATGAAATGTGCACGGCTGCCTATGCATAACCAGATTTGCAGTAAGCAAGTGCACAAATTAAGCATGCCCATCGCTCAGACAGCGGTACCTCCTAAGTGGCATTTGGAAAATTACCTCATACATTTTATTTGCGGGCATGCTTTGTTCACAGAGTGGTAATTGACAGCGGTGTAATGAAATTGCAAGTAGAATCGCTGAATGTGTTTTTAAAGTCAATAACACCAAATGTAATGCCCCACTGAGCAAGAGTTTGGGAATACAATTATGATCAATTTGAGTGCTGAGGGCGGCCATTTTGAATCAGCCTCATACCGAGACAATGGGTGACTCTCACTCGGTGAGCTCATAAAATAACTTCATGTGTGTATGTGCTTACGGGGAGATTGAGCACATACAAAGCAGTTGCATGCTGTGTAACAAACTCACCTCTTGTTGGTTTTAAAATAATTCAAGTCTCTGAATAGAGGAAATTAACCTCTACCTTTTGGTTAAATGCAGGTACATAACATCTACAGTAAATCGCTGTGAAGGACTTTGTTCATAAAGCTGAACTTTTCCTGTTGAACTAGTGTATGCCCATCAAACATTTTCAGTGACTGTATCTCTGTAAGTGAAAAGCACTCACTTATGTATATCTTCCAAGTCAGCACTCAGTTTTATTCCGTTTTGTTCTTGTCCTTCACCGGGTGAGTATGCAGTGGCCTTGTCTTCCTTTTTATCTCTCATTTTTTGCAAGGAACTCCTCAACTGTGTAAACTGCTACACTTCATGGCTTTGGGCATTCTCGCTGAACGGTTTGTGTGTGTGTTTGTTTCCCTCATCGTCCACAAGCTTCTTTAAAGTGACCACTGCCTGTGAAGGTATATCTAATTTATGGACTTGAAGGCAGAAAACAAGTTGGGTTGGACCTTGATCTGTTTCAGGGGTATGATTATAATGGGAACCTTGAGGAAGGAGGGGATTGATATGGATTATAAGTTTCCAAGCCACTGTTTATCAAGTGGACGTGTGATCACCATCTGTATGAACATTAAAAGACAAGGCAAGAGTCTGCTTTGTACTTTCATAAACATAAAGCTGAATTTGTTTGTATAGTATGTTTGTTTAGACATAAGCCAATTATATCCTAATAAAATGTAACTATGTACACATCAAATATCATAAATGTTAATATCGCAGTACCCTGCATTACATGTCACTGTAGAAGCTAGAGCTGTATGCAGAAGTTTGGGAACCTTTTGGATTTTTTTTTTTAATTTGTGAATATATAAATGAGAAGCGGATCAATTTAACTCCTAAATGCATAAAATTAAAGATCAGACACTTACTTTAACTTTGGATGCAATATTATAGTGTATTATCTTTGTTTTGCACAAACAGCACAAAAGATTTGGTTAAGTTTTATAAATGACCCAACTCTTGAACCCTTGTTTCAACCATTAACAGCCATGTGTTCCTTTAAGCAACTACTCAGTATTCAGAAAACTGAAATAATGTATCATAACAAAGTCTTTCAGCTTGCCATTTTGACAGTATTGTCATTTGTCATGAACAGCGGAAGGAAACTTTTAAAGAGAAGTGCTAGTAGGATTGCTGGAAAGGCAGATGAAAACCCATGCTTGACTGTAAACAACTAAGGAAAATTTAGTGATGTCTGGAGTGGCTGCACAAATTTGAGATTCTATAAATGGAATAAGTTACAAGAGACCCTTTTGGCTGAAATGAGCACAAGTATATTAAAAGAAGAATGGTGGACAAATTCATGAAAATAACTTCTCTCCAGCCATTGAGTGTTGTATCAGTTGGACATGCTTTGGGTTTATTGTGTACTTTCTCCACCACTGCTATGTACGATTGCATGTGATCAGTTGAGGTTCTTACAACAGTGTGTGTGCATTTATGCTGTGTTCTAAGTAACTTCACACACTTCAAATGAAACCATAGTGTGAGCATTTAAAGCTGCTATCTGATATTGGATAGAGCTCTGACTCCAGTAAAGAGACCATCAGTATCCGACTGGTCAGACAACATGATCAGATTGCACGCTTGCTGGACGGCTTGGGAGCAAAGTGAATGGATACATCGCCAACCTGTTTTTCTCATTAGACCATATCAGGTAGTATCAGCTGACAGAACAGGCGACAGCTACACAACGTTCGGTCTCCAGATGACTGGGCTTTCCCATAGGCACCTCGGATGAACCCTCTGACCTCATCACTATGGTCACCAGTGCTTTGTTTATCAGATGACTTGCTTGTATGTAGCAATGTAGTATGAGGATGTGGAGCTGTATCATTTGTTCTTTATCAGGACAGGCAATCTGGTGTTAGTGTTCTAGACAACAACAAGAAATGCTGAATAGCTCCAACAGCATGTGGGCTTTCAGTGAAACTTGGATCACAGATATAAGCATTGTTATGACACTAGTTTCCAATCTAAGTATCATGCACCAGGCAGCACTCATATCAGGCTGTCCAAATAAAATGGTCCACAAGGATAAAATATATTTATTGTATTACTTCCAGAAGAATAAATCAATATATAAATCAAGATCGTACCATTGAAGCTAGTGGGATGAGAACACATCATAAATTGCAAGATTGTATTGACATCCATATTGTGTTAGCATATGTCTGAACTGGAAGATGTAGATGGGAAGGTTTTCAAGCTAAGAACATAAGGCAAGGATGACATCTAGTTGATAAGAACCAAAATCAAACTATAAAATGGCCTCACACTTGTAACAGAAAAGAGTAAGGAAAAGTATACAACAAACAACAATTTCAAAACCATATTACATTGTTGTCTGTTCAAAGTAAACTTACTTGAGCAATATATGGACAATTAGAGAATTATCAAAGTCTTTAGGATCTTTCTAATAGGGACAGAGTGTTATGATATCTCACAAAGTATTTATATTTTTATGCTTCCTGTCAAGCAAGGAGTTAACCGTTTAAACACCGACACAAAAGACATTTTTGTCTTATCTATTTCCCCCAAAAAAGTGGGCCGTCAGTTAACATTGCTACTAATGGCCCAATTTTGGTCCATTTGAGCAATCGATACTTGCTTGCAAATCTGTCATCTTACTTAAAACAAGTAAATCCCAGCACATTGTTGTATGTGACACACATTAGAGGAGATGAAAAAGTGATATACCATGTGATGACTGTAAAATAAGTGGGCATACTCTACATTCCTGTCATGGTCTATGTTGGAATTGGCACCCTTTGTTACTAAAAGAATACTGATTGTGAATTGAGATTGATTTGAATCCAGAATCGATACAGAAGCAAATAGCCACCCCAAGAATCGGAATCGTATTGAATCGTAGGAGTGTCTATAGGCAAGAATCTGGCGATACGACATATACATATATATCACAATACAGGAAAAAATGATACAATATCTCCCAATATATTGTGATATTATAAGTAAGATGATAAATTGTGATTTTTCTTTAGCAGAATTTAATTGTAAGAAAACTGTCACAACTTAGTAAAAATTCAAACCTGTAAAATGGTTGACATTAACTTACTAAATGAGATATAAAAATCGGCCTTATCAGTAACATATACTGTAACATCTACAGTCAGTATATAGATGCTAAATAAAATAAGTGCTTAGGATTCTTCAAGGAACTAAAAGAAAGGTCAAGTTTAGCTGCAACACAAAAATGAGCAACCACTGTGTAATGTTTGCGATGCGACTTAGGTCATGCCACTTAGGTGATGCCGCTAAGGCGATGTGACTTAGGTCATGCCACTTAGGTGATGCCGATAACAAGTGATATTTTCACTGAAGTTTTCTTTCTTTCTTTATTTACTTTTGTTGTTTACTTTTGTTTTAAATTTTTCTTAATGCTTTCTGCACCCCGCTGTAATGTTTCTAATGTTTGTAT
>JAOXYM010000005.1:7559470-7578247 GCA_028567055.1 Leptatherina wallacei | reverse complement strand
TTAAAGAAAAATCTGCTATCCTAAGACAAATATATTTCCAAGTATCTTTTGAGTGTGCGGTGATGAAGGATGGAGCTAAGAGGCTAATATCAAAGCATGGTAGCATGTTTATGTGCATGGTATACAGCGGGTGACGCGGCAAAGCTGAAATACGAGATACGAGATCAAAGGACAAAATGTCTGCCGGAGCTCTGGAAAGTGTTATCGGTGAGTGTATGGGTGGGTAACTGCATGGGTGTGTAAATGAAGAGGTAATCTCAGGAGTGAGTGCCTAGCAAAGAGCAAAGAGATGACCTCTCCAAGGAGGAAAGCCAGGAGAGGAGAGACAGGATGGTAAAAACAAGAAGATGCTTAAGAAAAGGATAAAGAAAAAATAAGTTAAAAGTTATCAGAGGAGGACTGAGCAGAGGGCAGAAAGAGGACTATGAAGACATTGTTTAGTGATGAAGTTGTGTGATTAAAGACTTAACTGCAAGAAAAGATTTCAATCCACAGTTGGCTTTCCCCGCTTACCTATAGCAAAGTCCCTGATGGAAAGTACCTACATTCCCTGTGTCATCGTTTTGACTTTGCCAACATCATTTGGTAAATGCTGGTACATACAAGTCCCCTGGCTTTTCATTGGTCTAGGCAAAAACGTTTTTAAACTAATGGATGGATTGCCATGAAACATCATGATTTCCATGCTATTTATACAAATGACTTCCACAATCTCACTGACATATACGATTGGTATTATGTTGGTTCATTGTGCAAAACAGATTAGTCTAACAATAATGGTTGTAAAACAGTTGTGTGTTCATGTAACACAACTGTCAAATTATAAAGTATATATATAATGCAAGTATATTAAGAATAAGCTTAGTTTTATCTTAATATTACTATTTTCAGTCGATGTTCACAAAATAATTCACATGTGTGCGAAGAATATTTGTGAAACAACTTTTGTTGTGGGGGGGGATAACTATTACATGTTTTCATGTGAGGCTTATTGGACTAACTTTTGTGATGTATTCCTTCATTTTATGGCATCATAAAATAAGCATTTGCAGTTGGGATTCAAATGCCAGAGCAATAAATGTTCAACTAAAGGAAATAATTCTGCAATAGATAGTCATGTTGATGAAAGGATAAACTGTAATCATTTTAGTAGTCCATTCAAATTTAATCAAACAGGCTCAACTGGATAGCACTTAATAGCAAGGGTTAGCATTCCATCAATGTGCCAAAGAATTGTTCAAAGTGGACAGCACATATTCAGGATCTCAACCTTTTAAATTGGTTAAAGAAGGGATAATTATGTTGTTTTCTTAAAACAAAGCTACAGCCACTTGTGATTGTGTGAAGTCTCTTTTGGATGCAGGATGTCTTAGTTTGGGTTACGGGAGAGTGCTCAACCCAGTGTTAGAAAGTAAAACTAAAGTGGACAGAACAATTTGGCAAAGTATTTGTGGGATGTAGACATATCAGTCATGACGAGGCACCATTTCAGAAAAACTGCACTCTGAACAACCATAATTACTACTCAAATGGAAAACATGCAAAGGCTTACAATATGTATATCTCCAATGGTTTGCATTATAAAAAGTGCAGTGTTATGCATAATTGGGGAAGCACAGCGGCATGCATAAAAAGGCCTTTTTTTTTCTTTTAAATAAAATTAGCCTGCTGTGACCCAGTTAGTGCACTCAATTTCACAAACACACAGAAGTCCTGCTCTGTGTCATATTGCAAAATGTTTGTTGTGGCCGAGAGGAGACACAACAGCCTCCTAATGTCTCCCAGCAGGACAAAAATGCATGTCCACATGCAGCAGTCTTCACTAACTGAATTCCAATGCTGCCACAAGGGCCATTTGTTGAAAAGGGCTGCTGTACTGTGCAAAACCTCATAAATATAACATTTTCCTTTTCCAACCAGGTGAACTGTGGTGAAAATACAATGAAATGTTGACTCAAAAAACAGCGTGCCTCACAAATAAACAACCTAATTATACACAGAACATGCAAACCAATAGAGTGAGCCACACAAAACTGTGCAAGCAGGACAAGAAATGAGGAGCTGAAGCATCCATACAGAAAAATGATGATTAATAATGTGGATTGATAAAATAGGAGTAAAGTCAAAATATACTGGGAGGAGAGAGAAAGATCGCTGCATCTCAGCAAATGCTCAAAAGCATCCTTTGCAATCAGACAGTGCCTCCTACTCCCCCCTCCCCCTCCCCCCATTCAGAAGACTAAATATGTATGCATTAAGCAAAAGGAGCTGAGCAGAGAAGATTATGAATAAGAAACCGCTGTTGATTATGCATTTTCAGTGTGCAAATACAATTTACAGCTATTGGGTCCCGTGATGATTGAATGCTGTCTGTTGTCCCCTGGTAGCTGAATGGGAAAGGAAATGAAGAGTGGCATGCAAGGAGGGAAGCCAGCACTTTCGAAGGAGGAGAAACTGTTCACCAGACTTTCTGGTCTTGTTTACCTTCCAGCATGATCCATCAGTCAAGCAACTGACGAATCCCTCATGAGCAGATTACACTGTGGCCCGGCTTTGTTGAATGTGTTATATTTATAGCACCATTAGGGTCTGTGCATTAGATTATATGCAGTATTTCCGCAAAGGGAATCACAGAGGAACCATCTTGTGTATCACTTGATTATCATGAAATGAGAACAAGGCCTCCACACAGAACAAAAGTCTGAGGTCTAGAAGAAAGAAAGCACATCAAGTTCAATTTCAAAAGGTTTCAACTCGGATGTGGTTGTAACAACATAACCAGAGCAAAGCATGTGATACCTGTTGTGGGAGAGAAGAAAAGAAGGGAGGCTATGAGATGAAAAAGATTCAAGGAGAACATTAAAAGAAAGGCTATATCACATGTACATGCCACGCTTTAGCTCTTATCTGCTCCAAAGACATCTGTTCAAAACAACAACATATGAAAACACACCATTTGAAGAAAGCAATCAGAGATGGTTAGGTTTCCGTGACAGCAAAGCGCCTCTTCATCTCGCTGCGTACAAACACAATCCTTCTTCTGCATGGCAGGAGGCGGATGGCGGTGGCAGCTGCGATTTCGTGAGGCCCTGCCTCAACCGCACGCCCAGGCGTTGTGAAGTTCACAATTACTGGCGCCCATGTGTGACAATGTGATGTTTGTTGAGAGCTGCTACAAGTGTCTCCAGTAATAAGTTGGCACGCGGCAGAGAGAGACCAGTGCTGCTTGAGTAAACAGACAAAGTTATCTCTGATCAAATACCAAACACACAGCGGGAAGTAGCTCAGAAGCAAACCAGATCCTCTATTTGATGTAAATTACTTTTTGGACAATTTGAATTTTATACAAGCGTACCATTTTCAAATATTAGTTTCAATCCCAGACAACCCTTACACATAGACAACATTACTGTCACAGTTTGATTAATACCAACTCAGGCCTTTGGTCAAAAGATGTTAAAGTGTTTTGGTGTGCCATGGGGAAGACAGGGTCGACAGAAAACAGGAAATGCTTGCGGCAATATATTGAAACGTGCAAAAATGTATAGAAATACAGCATATTAGGCAAACAGACATGGTACAAATCTTAAGTTCTGAAAGTAAATATTTAGTATGACCACCTTTATTCTTCAACACAGCCTGAACCCTCTCAGACAAGTTTTCTTGTAATTTCCTGAAGTAGTGTTTAGGAATAGTTCTCCAGGCTTCTTTAAGGACATTTCAAAGCTCTTATTTGGATGGCGGATGCCTTTTGTTCTATATTCTGTCAAGATGATCCCACACTGCTTCACTAATGTTGAGATACAAGCCCAGGAGAGGATTCATCACTCCTTAACACCTGTTGCCACTGATTTTCAGTGCCGCCCCTGTATCATTTGGCATACCTCAACCTTTTTTTGGATTGTTTTTTCCTATGTTTGTTTGTTTTTTTCTCATTTCTTAAGAATATCACTTTCAGATACTGTTCATCTACTCTAGATAGTTTGTAGGTGTGCTGTCTCTGTCTGCCACCTATCCAGTTTCCTCAAATTTGGAGAGCATACTGCACTCCAAATGTCCAGTCCAAAGAAGAAATGTCCAGCGTGCTATTTTTCTTTACAATGTCTGTCAAACGTTATTATATTAGGCATTTTCCATAGATATAAATACAAAGAAATGGGAGCAAATCATGGGACAATTATGTGACTGACTGTTAGTAACAAAATTGGATAGAAGATCCAATTTCTTTTTTTCTAAGTCTTCCATAGTTTGGTGTCTTTTTATGCTTCCCAGCATAGTGTTAAGTAGCTTGCAGTGAAAATGCGGGGGAGAAAAAACAGCCAATATCCAAGGAAAACCTTTAAAAGAGCTTCAGAAAGTCTAAGAAACTACTGCAAAAGAGACTAGCTTCTAAGAATCCAAAATGTGTCTCACCTGTGGTTTACAAACAGCTAAGATTGTTGGCTTGCCCCTCACTTAAATCACCATAATTTACTTAAACTCAACCCTTAGCAAGTTAGTGAACAAAACAATACAGCCTTATACATAGCCGACTAAATAACGAGTAACATAATCGTGCATTAATGAGATGATTTATGTTTAATTTGATGCCATTTGTTGTCTAATGAATGTTTAATCAAAACCTGCATGTTATAATCGATTAATTCATCAAATTATTAAGCCTTCTGATAAGATGTTATTAAAAAAACTACCCATCTCAGTGATATTTTGGTGTTGGTGGGTAGCCACTCTATCCCATAATAATCATAACCAATTACAAACTGTCCAATCACTCCAAAGATAATGCAGCAAAGTTGGTGCTCTCGACTGCTTAGGAAAGCTGGAGACAAATTTCACGCTAGGTTAACGCTGGCCAATTGCATGCCAGTTTCAATTAAGTTCATTTTCTCCTCTTGAAAGCGCACAATTGAGATATTTTGACGGATTTTAAAGCTAACCATGCAGTGACTTTCATATCTTGATTCAAACTGGGTTGTGACAAGATAGGTTAGTCCACTTGGCACAATCCACACCACGGTGATTGAAATCAAATTAGCTATTTGCTTACATGCTTACGCTGGCAGATTGCATGTTTAGCATTCAGTCAATATTTGGTGTTGTGGCACAACAACTTTTTGAAATGCAATTAGCTTCATGGCACAGGGAGATATATGTTAAGTGTTTCGGCATGAATAGACTTGATTCTTGTTGTCCAGTGCAATTATCTGCTGAGGGGAAAGTGGCAAACGGAATGGCAATTTGGGCCCAGCTTGCGCACACTGTACTGTTATGATTACCTTTATAGTCCCCATTGATTTTCTGATGACATTATGACTTGTAATTTTCCCAAGCAATCTCCGTGAGAGAAAGCTTGTTGTTCATTTCAAAGTCATGATTTCAGTTCTCTCAGTCTGGGTAAACAGTATTCTCTTTTCTTGTTCACTCATCCTTTACTTTATTCTCTCTGCTGTCCTCCCTCTCCCTCATGCACACATGCACAAACAGATGGGAATTTCTTAGAAATTAAAATCCCATTTTTGGCTCAAGTACAAATCTTTTCTCTACCCCCCCTCCAAAAAAAGCTTCTGGCACAGTAATGGGCAATTCATGACGGCAAAGCCGATTGAGCACAGTATTCCACACGTTTACCCATGACAATTTCTTCTAACAAGATGAGAAGTGTTCTTCTTCTCATGTTTGATGTGGTACAGGTATGGATGTTACCTTTGTAAGCCAAGGCAAGTGCACTGTAATATCCCTCTAGGTTAAATACACCGGGACAAACATCTTTTGGAAAATTGTGTCAGAGAAAGCGATGGAGAAGGGAGTAAAGGGCAGTCAATTCACAGACAGGGTAATGCACGCGAGTATTTACAGTGCCATTTTTCTAAAACATTCTGCTTATCTTCTGTTTAAAAGACAGCCTTGTTCATAACATGCAAGATAGGAGACAGGGTTTGGGTGATAACCTCCATCTCTCGGCCCTCTTATAATCAAAGTCACACACCACTGGCAGTGTTGCACTTGCAGCGCGATTCGCCTCTTGATAACCCACCATCCCTCTAGCAATTACAGCTCTGACAGCTCCACTAAGACACGCTTTCCCGCTATAATTACCACTGGCGTATTTATCCAGGATGGGTTTGTAAGTGTGTGTGTGCGTGTGCACACGCAAATGTTCTGGGCCAAGGGACTTTAGACTTGTAATAATGATCATTGGGGAACCTGATTGTCTAACAGGGTGGCATGTTTTTGCTAAACAGAAAGGGAGATTCCCATTATGTTCCCTTCGCTTCTGCAAGAAGAGTGTAATGTTATTATAAAGCACTAGTAAGCTAGCATGCCCTAATAGAGAGAAAGTGATAGTAGAGTTTCTTTTTTTTTTCCCGCTCCATTTCCAGTTAAATTTTCCTGTTGATGAATAAAGTTTGACAGAAACCAGAACATGATGAAGACAGAAGGCTTGACTGGGCTGATGAGGGTCAAGCGTTTGCCTCAGCGAAGGAAATAAAATTCTCAAAAACTACCTCATGATTGAAATATGTGACAAGATAAAGAAGACAGACTGCTCCTGGGTAAATTGGGGAGGTCCCCCCACTTTCCCTGGCTTGCGACCCTGTCTGATGAGATCACATTTTGGGCTGATGATTCCACCAGTCCCCTCTAGCAAAAACCATGATTGGTTTAAATTTACTGTAGTCATTTGCAACTGCTACCAGAGAGCTAAACTCAGTTATTTCTTGTGCAAGCCCTTCAACATCAACGTGATTTAAATATGCATCATTATTAAGATTCATACGCTTTTTCTGGTAGTAACTATTTGCAATGTGGATTATGTAAATTGATCCATTATATAATTTACTATTTTGAGACTTGCCTCAAGTTTTTAGTACTGCTTCCATGTGTTGTTGATTTGAACCATACTGAAGCATTAAACCCTAAGAGTTGTTACTGTTTTCACTACTGTAACAAAGTGCACTCTGTCAAAGCCCACTAGCAACTGGAGATTTATATTTACATTTGCCAAGCTTGTGAGTATTAAGCACATCATTGACAGAAAGCTGACAACTCAAAAAGCAGAAATGGATGGGACTTTGACTTTGCAATTTCTCTGTTGCTATTTTAGTTAGAAAATAGTCTGCATCACAACAACAAATGATGGAACTGCATTTTTTGGTGTTTGGTCAGCTTCCCCACTTTGACTTGCTGTCACTATGGTTCTACATCAGGCATCATAGCCGCTTCTCATTAAAACCTTCCATTAGACACATGGCCCTGAAAACCATCCAAACAGAGCTTGTTTTGACCCTTTTACATCCCTTTTTCTTCATGTGCCAGTGCAGACAGACTGAAAACTAGTCTGCAGCTGGTGCACGATTGACAAGGTAATTTTAGGTTCTCTACTCAGGGACTTTCTGCTGTATTTTCTCACTGTAGAAAAATATGAGCACATACATATATTTGAGATTTTTCTAATCCCCACAATTTCTGTCTCAGAGCTCAATCCTAAAGACTGGCTCTAATGCAGCGTTTCAGTCTCAATTACATTTAATGGATGGATTAGACATCAAGCCTATTCAGTTCTCATGTTATGCAGTTAAGCATGTGAATTGGGTTGGAACTGCAGGTTTTCTTAGGACCAGCCATTGAAGTACTAGGTTTGACTGCCAAAACAGTATATGTTAGCCTTCAACCTAATTCCCAGTTAACCTTGTAGCAAGTAAGGTGGAAAAAACAACATGTCTTGCATCCCTGCACAACGGCTCAAGACATGTCATACTGCTTTTCCTCTGCTTCCACATCCTCAGTGTCCCCAAGTAATTTTTTTAAGCACTGTTAGTGAAGGGCTTCACATGAAGAAGGATGCAGATTTTTTACTTTGCATCAGTGTCCCCAAGACAAAAGTAAAAATTTCCTATCCTATTCCTTTCAAACTTTGAGAATACACTGGTCTTGCTGTATTCATCACACATACATGTTTAACTGCAACAATCAGCTGCAAAAAAACAATTCATTCAAGTTCTTGTGTTGGCTCTTCATCCTACTTTTACAGGAACAGTGCATAAAGAATGTGAAAGTGATAACACAACTCAGTTTGTCTAGATGTCATATTTTATTTCTTTAAGCCTCATTTTTCGATGCACAAACCATGAATAATGATATCAGTATAGTATAGTGAATCAGTAGAAAAAGATATAAAGTATCTGAATACAAACTCTGTTCTTGGCTAATTATTGTGAAATATCATATACGCTTGTTAGAATGCAGCTAAAGGCTAGAAACCATCTCTAAAAAAGGGAATACGAAAGACAGTTTATGATTTTAGGATTAATAAACTCAGCAGCTAAGTTGATCATAAATACTCTACATGCACGTGCAAATAGCTGAATCATCCTAATGCTGAACAACCATCTCTATGCAGCATCTATGGATAAGCAACTGCTGATCATCAAGCATCTTTTCTAGCAATAGTCAGTCTTTTTTTTAAAACAAATGGAAAATCTGAAATAATATAAATGTATGAACTTATTATACCCAAGTAGACATGCAACACTGCATCACAAGATGCAACAATCCTGGAGAAGAAAAATGTAAATCTTTTAAATCTGTTTCATTCTGGGGTGGGAGGGAGGGTGTTATTCCAATTCAAGTAATTAAAACATCACTCTACATGTGCCAAAGAATTGCTGTATCTCTTTTCTTCTTCTTTTTTTTTTACCTCTGCACAGGGTCTCCAAAGCATCAGCACATTACAAACCAATTTTCCTATATCAGCTTATATTCACATTTGATTCTGTCGCAGTGCTGATGGGAGTTGGAACACGGGTCTCCGTACACAGGAATCTAAATAACGTTATGAAGCCTGGCGCAAACCTCATTTATAATCCAATGCCTTGGCTGAATTCCATTATGAGTTCTCCCCTTCTTTATTTGTGGGAAATAAGGAAAAACTGAGATTATAAAAATGGCATCAACATACAGTAGCTGCTTGCAAGCGGCAGCCCTGGTATAAAAGCTCCTGAGTCCACAAAAGGTAACTGAAGACAAGGTTTTATAAATCATCCTCTCTTTGGGGACAGCAACAATATATCAGCTTTGCTTGCTGAACTTTTATCATGAGGTATTGATACTTGCTACCCACAGGCCCAATTTTTGAACTGAGGTTCAATTGCTTAATGTAAGACGGCGAGGCTTTGTGGGAAGAAAAGCTAAAATTACAAGTCTCTGTGTTGTCCCAACCAAACTGAACAGGCAAACAACACAAATCAATCTCACCATAGGAAGCTGCCTTTATCACAAAACACCTGCGAACCAAATCGACATCTGGTAGAAAACAGATAAAACATTTCCGTGAACAGAAGCTACACTGCTTTGTACTCCATCTACTTTGAACTTTGCAGGAAAGTTACGATACAGAGTCAGAATGGTGATTTGGGGACAGCAGGCTTTGCACAGTGTACAGAAACCTTGAAACATCTGGCGAATCCCTTGGAGAGCGGCTGGCAGCCGGGCTGGGAGAAGGTGTCGGACCTGAGTGACACACAGATGCGTGGCCTCTTGCCCATCCGATGCTACGAGGATGGGATGTATCATTAATCAGAGGACCCTGCCAGCCAGAGGGTGCTACTGCCGCCAAGTGTTTCCCTCCATGGCTCTTAACCGATTATAGCCTGCAATGCATACTGTCTATCAATCGATGTACTGCATATACTTTCTGTTGTTCTGTCACAACATCAGCCTGAAACTCTCTGATAATTGGCACAAATGACCACAACTGACAAATACTAATGCAGCCTTCTGCTACAACCACAAAAAATGATAAATTTTCTTTCTAGTATTGGGCACAGAATAAGAAGCTTTGGACTGTATATCATCATTAGGGAGCTACTATACACAGGGGGTGGGTTGAGGGGGGTGTGGGGGATGACAAAGAGATACCTGTCACCTTGTCTTGGGTAAAGGCTATTTAATTACTTATCAAATAGCCTTCAATGTCAACAGACTAAATCTGTTTCATAAATGTGCAAGTAACAATTTTTGACTTTTTCCACTTCCCAAGGGGAGGAAAATCAATTTTAATCTAAAGTCCTCAAGCCATTCCATATGTATGCCCCGAGTCCAGCATACTGTACATCATCTGAGGCAATAAATGGCTGTGTGACAGAAGAGTGTAGAGTGGGGGAAAACATAATTGAAGTTGTTGTTTGCATTGCTTAGTGCGGCACTTTTTGCTGAGTGGTGCCAGAGTCGTGTTATATTGTATTGTCAACATTCCTAATGAGTTGCTCCTATAATTTAGGAGCTTGGCAGCTGATGAGAGATGGATGAATAAGGAGCAAAAAATCTTTCTGTTCCCTGTCTGTCTGTGTTGCTGCTGGATGGCTACAGTAACAGCACCCCCTTCGCTTTGAGAGAAGCCTCTCGTCTTGATGCGTTTTCTGTACATGTTAGTCACTCTAAAACCTCTCCACGACACTTGATTTATATATAGGACTGTTATGCAAATGTGAAAATGCTAATGCCCCTTTTTGGAATGTGCTCTCTCCGTGCAAATGACACTGGGGTTGCTTTTTCTTAATTCAACTCAGATTGCATTTTCTGACCCTTAATCCTGACAATGCCATTCAGAAGGAGGATTTCACATCCAGTTAAAATGCTTATATGTTAATGCAGAGTATGAATTTGTTTATTTCTGTCTAAATGCTAAAGGGGCTGACTCCTTTCATCGCCAGTTGGACTGCTGGCAGGCAAAATCCCAACAAATTAGTTGGAATGACAACTCTGCCTTAAGCAGTGGAGGAAGCTTGTTTGAGGCCACCATCTAGAGACTAATCTATTTATCACACTTGGCATTAACTTGACCAAACGGCTCAGACCAATGCATCAAAACATTTGTTGGTTGTTATGTATTGAATCACCGCGTTACACAAAGCTTTTTTACATTTTCATTTTTTCTGTCCCTCGGTGATAGAAAGTCAGGCATGTTTATACATGAAATGCCCAGAGAATATTTGCTCTGAAGGGTTTCCTCCGTGAATCACAATAGCCTTCTTAGGGAGGAGGAGGAGGAGGAGAAGGAGGGAGAGAGAGGAGAAGATGGACAAATCTGCTTACTTTGGAGCTTATTGAGCAGAATGAGTCATGCACAGAGATGAAACGTGACTGCAAAGCAAAAGGTAAGGAAAGCCTGAAGAGAACAGAGGAGCGTGGAGATGAGACAGAGTGAGAGAGGAGGGTACGGAGAGGTGAGCCAGAAAGCAGAGAAACATAGACTCAAGGAAACAAAAAGGGAAGTATGAGAGCAGACATGAATGTGGACATGTTTATATGTGTTGGACATGTGAGATAGATGAGTGAAAGAATGGAGGGACTGCAACATTAAAGGCCAGATGAAATTAGTTCCATCAGGCCACTCTGATTGTTCTTTTTATAGTGTGACCTGCCACCAGGGGAGTTGGTGCCTCCTGGGAGTGTCACAGCCAGGGTTGCTGACACACAGCACTTTCAATATCACTGACTGAATTGTTCAAGGTGTCACTATTGATAGCGACAGAAAAGCAGCCAGCCTTCACATTTTGTTTTTTCGCTCCCTTTGTCTCTGCCTCTCCTGCTTTCGCTCCTGCTTCTCCTGCAGAGGCCGATGTAATTGTTTTCTCTCAGTTTTAAAAATAACTGTAAAGTCTAGCAGCAGGAAGAAGTCTGTCGGAGAGGGTGGCATCCTCTCGTGAGCTTTTTATGAGTGAGCAGTGTCAGTGTACCTTTCCTTCCCTCCCCCAGTCAAAGTCATGACCCGAGTGTGGCAAACCTCAAGCCTGCATTGGATTTCCTCTCATTCAGAGGGAACAATGCTAAGGGGCTTCCAGGCTACTTGAACATTAATGACTCAGGGGCCTTTAATTGTCAATGGAACCAAGGCTCAGTCACAATGGACTAGGGACAGGGAGCTCTTTTTAATGTTATCGATTATTTATACTGACCTTCAGCCATAAAAAGAAGAGAAGGCAGCGGAGAAAGAGAATGTTTCCTGAGCAACAGAACACCTCTGTCTCTGTTTCTCCATCTTTTATCCACCACGACACCCTCCAACACTCCCACCCCTGATTTATCCTATCCTTAAGTCCAGTTGTCTCTCCCTCTCCTCTTCCCACTGTAGTCTTTAAAGCTCGTCCAAAAGAGTAATCCCCATAACTAAAGCAAAATGGGGGGGGGGGGGGGGGGGGAGTCCAATTCTAACAGGATGAGATAGCCAAAACACTGGCCTGATAGCAAACAACAACCCTTCTCTTTTTCAGGATCGTCATGCTCATGGATATAAACATCAGTAAATATTTCTTGAATGGTGACTATCAAATGTGCCATTGAACTCTAGTGAGCCACTGAGTTCAAGAAAAGTAACAATCATTCATCGCATTTCAATCAGGAAAAGAAATTACCTGAAATTAATCAATCAGATGTTGTTTTCATCAACATCTACAATCTACTTTAAAGTTCCAGTTTGGAAAAAGGCCAGCATTATCATGTTAAGGGCTTCATGAATGATTGTGTTAACCACATGATTAAGAAAATGGAAATCCACCGACCATCAAGGGAATTACAAAAGGAGAGAGGCAAGTTTCAAAGCCGGCAGTTAAGCTTGTTGACACATTTTAATCTAGGAAAGCCAGACGTGCGCCTCCCAACCCTGTGACTTTGTGGGGAGATGTAAAGGCTGGAGTGTGCTTGAAACAGATGTCAGGCTCTTTTTTTCTCTGTCCCTTAGAGTGTGATATGGAGCCATCAACATCACTGGCTGCATTCATAACAGCATTATTGTACCTGGGCTCGACTCAATTGGAATTCGCAGCCACGCCACGCTGTTAGGGCTCTATCTTAAAACATGCACCTGGCCATGTATGGAAAATAAGCTTGTTACCCGCTGAAGGGATATAAGGAGCCCCGCTGGCTCCTTGCAAACTCACCTTGAGGGCCAAATGGCTTCTTTTTTCCCTTCTTTTTTTAAAGTAACTTT
The DNA here is from genome assembly GCA_028567055.1 of Leptatherina wallacei. Classification (NCBI taxonomy): domain Eukaryota; kingdom Metazoa; phylum Chordata; class Actinopteri; order Atheriniformes; family Atherinidae; genus Leptatherina; species Leptatherina wallacei. The sequence goes on along the minus strand of JAOXYM010000005.1, from coordinate 7,565,259 downwards.
CCTACATTTCCTGGAAACAAGGGACATCCTATTGATCTTTAATCTATATGATCCATTTATGATTCCCTGGTTAATTCTTACCACAAGCTCATTGTAACACTGTCAAACTCTGATATGAGCAGACACAAATGTTTATTTTGGAAAAGTTCAGTTTCAAAATTAAGAGTTATATTGAACTATATTGAAATCAACATGCCAGTGTTGCCTGTTGCAGGAAGCTACAAGCGGAGGCTAAGAGGCACAGAGAAAACAACAGAAATAGCCCCAGCTTTCTGGCAAAAATCATAGTTGATGTTAAGTGAGACAGCGAGTGACTCAGAAAGTAAGAGTCTATATCAAACTCTGGCATTTTGTTTCCGCCAGAATTACCTGTACTTCCTCAAATCCTTCAAAAGACTTATGTGAACCAACCTCAAAACAGCATCTGAATTAGCATTCTGTCAATTAACAGAAAAGTGATCAAAGTTGATTTTCCTAACATGTCTGTATGGGTAGGACAGCTCCTGTCTAATTTCCACAGTGGCTTCAGGAACTGAGTGTTCCATTATACAACAACTACAATGTCTAACACTGTGTTATTACTGTGTATGAGGGGGAACAACCTGAGAAAAAACCAATAAGAGTTCTGTACAGAATTTCATCTAAGAGATTACGCAACACAAGAAAGTAATATTTCAGATAAACAGAAGTTGAGTTTAAGTGTTTTAGGGCCAGAAGCATCAACAGGGGATGCATAGTGGCAAATGCTTGCAGGTGAAGTAAATAAAATACCATTTAGTTTTAAAATAGTGCTGCTCCATCAGAAGCAAGACATTTGATTTGATTCATTTTCTAATAAGCATCATGATTAGTGTGCAGATAAGACACAATCCAGACAGGACACACAATCCAATACTTGTTCACGTTAACAACCCTGAAGACTACTACAACAGCAAGAGATTGTGTTCGGGTGTCCTATAAGTTGTTTATTAGAAATGACAACAAAACCAAAGAAGAAGAACAGTTTCAGGGAATGTAAAGTTAAGACACTCACTGTTTTCAGAGCATTCGTGCAAAATCCTTTGATAAGTAAACCAGTGTTCTGACTTCAGGGTTGCTCTCACGTTTGCAGAACACACACACACACACAAAAAGGTATCATGTGTCCAGATCGAAGCAGAAGCCAATAAATACCTGAATTATTCAACCCAATGCTTAACGTGAATTTCCCTATTTTCTACAAAAGACAAAAGCCAGGGGCCAGATACATAAATTAAACGGAGATATATACCAAGGAAACATATTGTGAATGTTTGGGCCACCATATCTCAATCATCATAAAAGTGCATGATTGTATATAAAAACGGTTTGAACAATTAGTTTTTAGACATGAGAAGCAAGGTAAAGCAGTGTTTCAGCTAATGTAAAGTTAAGACACTCAGTGAAAAAGTGGGGAAAAGGAAAGGCGCTTTATGAGAAACAGAAAATGGTAACTAAGGCTATTAACTTTATAAGGTCAGAGCAAAAGGAAGCTGGCGGAGTTATAAAATACATAGTCCCACTACAAACACATCAGCAATATCCTCCAACAACGCCAGAGCAGAATTCATACTGTAATGCCCTCATGCCTGGCTGCCGCAATTTACAGCAACCATATAATCAAAAACAAATAATCAAATGCCAAATTAATCAAATTTTATTTCAGATTAACTGTAAATTCTATTGATTAAATGCATGTAACCCTTAATGTTAATGGTTTTTCTTTAACTTTTTGTAGACCAATTTCTAATCTCCCTCCCTGAGTGAGTGCCTGCTGACCGTTGCCATAAAATGTAACTAGTATAGACTTGTTACATTTTGTTTCTTTTTTCCCCTGCACACTTACATGACAATGATATAAATAAAAGAATTCCCCCAAACAGAGTCAAAATTGGCCAGGACCCGTTCAAACTATTAGTTTTTGCAGTGGTACAGCTAAATCTCCCAGGTTGTAGATCCTGAGTTCAGCGTCAAAATATTATGGATCCTAAATTTTTCATAATTTGCTATATTTTTCCCCAAACTTAAGTTTGAAAACTGACAGTAAAGTGAACCAGCATCAGTCAATTCTGTTAAGGATCAGTCAAGTTTTCTATGAAAGCCTCTCCCAGTTTGTTCCATAATCAAAAACCAATACAGAAATTCAACTATTGCACGGGAGCTTATGCAGCGCACATCACTGTACCCTTTAAGCTATACATAAATATTGCTGCCACAGAACCAGATAAGCAATAGGCATGCCTGAGGGAGATAGAAGAGGTCAGTCCCCTTGTCCATTCATATTCTCCTCCTCCCTCCCCTGCTGGCCTTTCATGCTAATTATGAGATTTAACTATAATCCTGCACAAAGCCACAATCTGCCATATCTGGAATATTTATACTCCTGCAAACAGGGGGCCACTACATATTGTACATTCCCTATATTTAATGGCTTATGGAATCTCTTCTCACCTCTGCTTGGTAGGGGTCGCACACTTACACTGTTACACGGACTTATGCAAATATGGTCAGCTCACCTGCAGTGTATGTGTGTGAGGCGACTGGTGTAGTGTGGAATCACTGGCACAACAGGGGAGGTGAAGAAGCACAGTGGAGGTTTAACTCCCAGCAGGACAGGTTAACAGAGTAACACAGCCTGAAGGTCAATTATTCCAACTCATTTGTTTGTTTAGGGCTGAATGGTGCTGCTTTATCAAGGCTAGCCTTGACATACTTGGATATTTGCCCTCTTAACTGCCCGTGAAAGGTAGTTTTCTCTCAACAATTGATTGAACACACACCTGCGCTGACTGAGAACATGCTGATTACTCAAAAACAGTTGGCTCATCTTCATAAGAGGACTGCAGCTGGAGATAATTCATCAGAGGGGGTCCATTGTCTTTCACACAAAGGAGGATAACCGTCCAGTTGCTGCCAGCCAAGGTCCGGGTCCACCAGTTAATGGCTCAGTGTTCCAATTAGAGGTGACAGAGAGGAAGGTCTTGCCCCCTATAAACCTTGCCAGTGGAGAGCTGTCAGTTAGAGCATAGCAAGGGGGAGGACCCATCACCTGGCAGTTAGGGCATGATGAGCAAAAAACAGCACGTTGTGATGAGTTCGACATTGACCTGCGTGCTTATCTCCAATCAAACATCTGCTGATGATACAGGCAGCTGAGGGAGGTGCTGGGGCGGAGCTGAACGAGACCTGCATCAGTTATGGCTTAAGAACACGATGGCCGAGATGAATGAATGGTCATTCAATTAGAGGTCACCTGGACACTCCCTGCTGTCATGTATATGCCAGATTCAATTTCCTGATTGCCTGAATGTGTCCTCTCACGTCTCTGCAGTAGGAGAACAGTAATATGTACGAGGTTTAGCTCATCAAAGGCGGGAACATTAACCCCTTGACGCCTATTGTTGCAAATTTGTGACAAACCACCTCTGCCCTTTAAAAAAAAAATAGTAAAAAAAAACTATTTATCTAATTATCTATGAACTTTTATTTAAGCAAGTATCTTAAGTTATTTATTTGTGTATATCATTGTCACTAATTTAATCGTATTTCATTCCAGTCTTTCCCCCCCTTATTTTATACAGTATTTATTTAGTTTTTACATAATCATACATAAATTTAGGTGTTAAAGGCCCACTATATAACTTTTGGACCTTAAAACTCGGCTTTCCGGACTCGTTTGATGGCACAGTTTCATCTATTATGTGCATTTCTAGGGTAGTCGCGGCCGAACACTGCCTCGCGGCTGAGAAACCGCACTAGAGAACTTTTACATCGGGGACGCCGCCTGCTAAGTTTTGCTTTGCACATCTGTTACACGCTATCATGCAAATGCTAACAAACCGATCATTTTGAACGAACGTCGGCGGATTCATCAAAGAAATGTTTGAAGACATTATCGGAGGAAGAGAGGAAACTAAGGAGAGTCAAAGAAGAGCAAGAGATAAGACAAGAGTCGAGATAAGACTGTTTTTTACTGTCTGGAGAGAGCTCACACTACAGGTAGGATTCAAGATGGATGCCGAATTAGCCGTCAACTGAGAAAACAGCATAAGTTATATAGTGGGTCTTTAAGGGGTCAAAAGTACTGAAAAGATCTCTGATTCTGCAAATGTTAAGACATGAAATAGTTAAGATTGTATTGTGACAGTATGTAGGAGTTAATAAATCAAACCGCAATTTTACAATATATAGCATATGATACAAGAATCAGCTGATTTGAATGAACTAGTCACAAAAAGTTGCCTGAAATCATCACAAAGCACAGCAAAAGGTAATTAAACTTACTTTTTAGCTTTAGTAGCCATATTTATGTCACAACTGAATGAGATGAATTGTAATATCTAGATTTTTTTTTTGTTTGTAAAAAAACATCAATTGTGTTTCATCCAGTAATCCAGCTCTTGTTCCAAAATTATCTCAAATTTAAATTTATTTCAGCCTCTAGTGTAGTAAACGCAGTCAAAGCGAATATGTGTGCAACTTTTCCCAAGCCAATTTCCGAGACAGCCCTCACAAATCTTTCATCTTTTGCCAGCATAAGGGTATGCAGGGAAAACTAGGCTGCAGTAAACACGGTCGCTTTTGCAACATGTTTACTGAAGCAGAGAACAGCGGCAGTAAAACAAATGCACTTCAAGCTCTCCCTTCCCACTAACCTGCATTTCCTTTCCTCTCTTTGTGTGCCTGGATTCTGGCACAATCTGCTTTTTATGAGGAATAAATTTGAACAGCTTTCAAATGTTGAATGCACCATATAGATATTACAAATTTTTCAAATGTTTTCATGGGACGTTTTTGTAAAATTATTTTTTAGATATTAAAAACACATCAAATATCCAAAGTGAAATATTATGAATCACCATTTAACTCATATTTAAAAATAAAAATGACAAACTCCATATCAGATAATTGCTTTTTAGAAAATAAGTTTTGGTATGCCTCACATACTGTGCAAAGGTTTTCAGTCATTCATGTCTTTGGATAGGATTATTGTCCAGAAAAGTGGAATACATGCATCAATTTACCAAAAAGTACTAACACCATAAATACAGTTCTGAGAAGCTTGAAGGTATTTTTTTTCTTATGACCATTATCAGTCTGAACCTTATCAGACATGCTATCTTGTCATTTCTTTAACTAGTTTTCAGGAATAGTTCTCCAGGCTTCTTGAAGGGCTTGAAAGACCCACTCCTTAACTGTTCAACCTTAAAACTCTGCACTCTGGACTCATTTGATGGTACAGTGACATCTATTGTGTGTATTTCTGGAGCCGTCACAGCCCAGCCCCATGGCTAAGAAACAGCACTGTACAACTTTTCAAACAGTTTTCTAACAAAGAAACATTAGAAGACATTATTGGAAGAAGGGAGAAAACAAAAGAGTGCCAGAGACCGAGCAAGAGATAAGACAAGACTCAAGATAAGATTGTTTTTTACTGTCTGGAGAGAGCTCCCAGTACAGGTAGGATGCAAGATGGATGCCGAAGTAGCTATCGATAGGGGGAAAATGGGAAAATGGCAAAAGTTAAGCAGTGCGTCTTGAAGTGGATTGAATTTTTTTTTTTAAACACATATTCCTCTCAAAATGTTTAGGTACAATGACTGGACTGAAAGCAAATGAAGAGGCAAACAGTGTCCAAAGGAAAACTTTTGATTAACCATTAGGAAGGCTCAAAAAACTATCGTTCAAGACCACTTTAAAGGGGACATATTATGCAAAAATCACTTTTATAAGTCCTTGGAATAGTCTCTTACAATGATCTAAGTCACGAA
>JAOXYM010000005.1:7547420-7559370 GCA_028567055.1 Leptatherina wallacei | reverse complement strand
GTGCCAAGATTTAAATGATATATCAGAGAATTGTTTAAGATTGGGAATAAAGTGCATAATATGTCTCCTTTAAAAGATCACTAGAATGTAAGTTTCACGCCTTGGAGACTAAATGAAAAGAAAGAAGGGGTGGGTCAACTCTAGTACTAGTTCTGTATGTTTTGTACCTTCAAAATATCATGGTCAATAGTGTAGACCAGGGGTGGCCAATGAGATGGCTGAATTCTCTAATGCACATGTCATTCAGCTCTGCAAAGGCATGGCAATGAGCCCTTCATTTGATAGAGGTGTGTTGGAGAAGGGATGCATCTAAAAGTCGCAGGATAGAAGCTCTCGAGAACTGGACTTGGCCACCCTTGATCAAGACCATGTCCAGTTCACTTACCCTGGTTCGATTCTTTGGTGATCCAAATGATTGAAAGATTTCCTCATCATCTATCTTGACTACATAACCTGTCTTAATGTAGGGTGAAAACCTCTTTAAACCACATACAATTCTAACTGTGATTTTGTTTTACTTTGAGTACTGAAGCTGGTCTTATGATCAGATTACCTCAGTGCTTCTTGAGGTCACCCAGAATGATCTCGCACTCATTTCAGGCATTAGATCACACTGATTATCATCCTACCTGGGTTACGTTGCGGCTTTCTGCTCCTTCAATATTGTTCGGTCTCACACCCTGGGATAACTCAGCAGAGGTGTTGTCAGTGACAACACAAACTATCGTCTCCACATTCTCTGCTCCAGACACGTGGAGATTCTTTGACATTGACAACCATATGACAGTGCTATGACAACCTGTTAGTAAGGTAATATGTGTATGTGTGTGTGTGTGTGTGTGTGTGTGTCTGAACACTAGTAAGGTTGTGTTTGATGGAAAGATGATTGAGAGGATGGAACATGGCAAAAGACATGCAGCTCTAGTCGTTGTCAGTTTGAGAGGAGTGTGATGAAGTTGGTGTGTCTGCAAGCAACTTGTTTTCCTCTCCATCTTTAACTCCTAACCGAGCACGCCCTCCCGTCCTTTCCCAGCTCCGCTTCTCCTCCTCCTCACCTCGCCTTGTCCCAAAGCCCAGCACAATACATCAACGGGTGTCCAGCCCGCCGCTCTGTAATAACTCTGCAATCTCTGGAGGAAATACTCTGTCACAATGCATGAGACAACATCTTTTTTTAATCAATTGAGCGAAACAAACAATGCACACTGACAAACACTGCCAACAACCACCAAAAACACGCTGAATGAAGAGTGATACACAAATGGAAAACTAAATTACTGCAACAATCCGTCTTGCTATAAATTCAGTACTGGGAACGAATGAAATGACAGGAGAGAAAGACGGCAGGACGACTGGAGAGAAATATATATATAAAAAGAAATGAACACTTAATCATTAAATTATGCCCATTCTAATTTTGTTCCCTTCCATCACTTTCAATTATTGCACACCGCCTTTAAGAAGGAGTTACTTTATAACTAGACAGACCAATAGTCCCCAAAGCTGCGCGTTACATTAGTAGACTGTGTGGAGAGCAAACGACTTTCATTTAGCTTTACAGCTGACTCGCTTTTATGTCCCTCTGAAAACTATCCTTAGAGCCAACTGGTCACATGGAAGAGAATGAAAGTGGGAGTAGAGGGGGATAAAGATAGATGTGAGGGGGGAGTATATCAGTCCACAAGCACAATGGCTATAATTAATCATCGGCTATGTTATTTCTTATCAGGAGATTATTTAGGGGAGGAGGGGAATCGAGATGAAAAAGGTGAAAAGGGATTGTTCAGGGAAAGGTGCTCATAGGCTGTCAGGTCTGGCTGCATGCAGAAGCCAGAGTTAACACTTTTAAACAAGTCAGCCCATGGTCAACTTATCGCCGACATCTTTAAGTCAATATGAAAGTCACGTACATGCCGATTCAATGACTGAGTTTAAAGACAGGTTGGCTGGTGTGTGGAGGCAGGTATTCAACATGTGAAACTATAACTTCCAGGTCCTGTTAGAGAAGTGCAGCTACTGTATTTGTAAAGTAGTTTTATTTGTATTTTATATGTTTGTAAGATTTTACATCAATAAAGGTTGGAGGATTGACATTTTAACTCCTCCAAGGCACGAAGGTTATGTTTTCGGTGGCGTACGGGTGTCTGTCTGTATGTTAGTAACATAAATCAAAAACTAATTTTCAGGAAAATCTCCAAAATGCTAGAAGGAACAACTGATTAGATTATGGGGGGGATCTGGATCAATGTCTGGATCCAGGATTTTTTTAAGGATTCTTTACTGGGGATCATTTTGCCATTACAGCTTCTAATTCAATAGATAATGCCCAGAATCATTGACAAAAAAAAAAAAAAACTAAATAAAAATTATAAGATAACGTCATGGTAGATGTTATAATCCAACATTGTTTGACCCGGATTATGTTGATATTCTGGATTTGGTGATCCAGAAGGTTCAAAATGGTATTAGGTGGGCTGTCGGGCTCCATGTTTTTGTTTTTTTCCTCAGGTGACCCTATGGCCTGGCAGAGGTCTGCACTCTCTGATTGCTTGTAGTTTTAATGATGTTTTTGGCGGAATTTTGTGTTATTTCATCAAATTAACTTTTTCCCATGGACATATAAAACATACGCAAGATAGAGCTGGTACAAAACCAATCTTTTTTTACAAGTTTGCATGTGAATGTCAAATTACAAGTCATCAATGCTAAGGACCTAGAGCCCAATGCATCACCAGTTTTGGACCATATCCGACTAAACTTATCAGATCAGAACTGATGGTAAGGCAGTTTAGCTTAAAATAGAAAATCAACTTGTTTGGCAAGGGAATTTCTATGTCAAGGACATCGATGTTTCATTTGACTGGCTGCTTCATCCTTACATTAAAGGGTGAGAAACTTTTATAAGATCACCTTTTTGTCCTTTGTTTTAGCTCGTTGTCCTTTTTGACTATCAATGGTTTAACATGTTCATGAATAACATGAGCAGTGTAAACAAAATCAGAGTAAACAGGGCAAGCTGTGGGTCTGATCCTTGTCTTTTTGCTGGAGATTTAGATGAGTAGAAGTGATGATGAACTGCAAGGGAGTATTTCTTATTTGAAAAAGATGTTAATATCTTTGCCAGTGAGAGCATGACTTGAAAACAGCATGATCTATCAGAGCAGTCAAGTATTATTGTGTCATTAATTGTTGACAAGATGTGCCACCTTGAAAAAATTTGAAAACTAGGACTAGCTGATTAATATGCACCCTGGAATGGAATATGTTCAGCAGAGTCAAAAACTTTATTCATCTATTTATACTACACTCCTATTGTGTTTGTAACAACCATTTGATCAATGTCTTCACTGCTTGATCTGAGTGGGACACCTGATGTGTGCCAGCAGGTAACAATGTTTAAATAATCCTACTTGGTGCACCACTTTATGCACTGGTAATATAAATGGTATGAACCCAGTGTTATCTGTTGACAGGGGCCAAATGAGCATATTCATAAATCCCCATTCACTCAATAAGGAATAGAGATATACCATCAAACCCCATGTCATTTTAGGACCCATAATAGGTATTTTTGAGGAACACTGGTGAGTTTCTAGGGGATTAATAACTGCTGGAGAGGTCTCCTCATTATTTTTTTCAGATTGATTAATAAAAGAAATGCTGAAAAATTGATTCCACAGCTAGAAGATGCTAGACAAAAACAGAGACTGGGGAACAGAAGATTTGACACATTGTTCAGAGTAGGCAAATAAAATAAACAGAAGGTCACATATTGATATGTTTTCATTTGGCAAAAAACAGCCATACAGTACTAGTCTTCATAAACCAGGAAAAATGTTCAGAGATGTTTGAAATGTTTGTGGAAGGTGATATTTATATACACAATCCCCACAAAATACTGAAATGTCTCTAAGTATATGTGGGTATCAAAGTCTCAGGTCAAACCATGAAAGAAAAAAGGATTTATTCTTTCACTGAAAAAGATTAAAATCGATGCAAAACACACACAGATCCCTGGGAGTTGCTGATGAGTGCTTGCCACCTTTAACTGACCTTTCAGCTACTTTAATTTGTTACTTCTATCAAGAGCAGGATTTACAACATGATGTATGAAATAGGGAAGAGGAAGTAATAATTGCTGCGCTATAATCCTGTAGTGGTCGCATTTAAAATCTACATAAATACGAGAAGTCCTTTGAGTGAAGATAAGAGATAAAAAGTCATTTAAGGGTAAGTGTATCTTACAAATACTGTAAGAAAAATAAGTTTTGGCATAGCAGAAGTAGTGCCTAAACCTCAAAATGGTTTGGCTAGGTGGCGCTTGAATGTTTCACCATCAGTATGGGATCAAGTACCCTCTCTAATGATTCTAATATCAATGCCCTGCATTTACAGAGGCACCAAGCCTCCAAAATGTCAACAGTGGCATTTTATGTGCTAATGCCATATGGGTGCAGTAGGCTGGTAAAAAGCTTTTCCTCTTGCACTATATGCTCTAATGCTAATACCTCTACACTCTCTGGTCTGCTTCATTTTCAGTCCCTTTTATGCTAGATTCGCAACTGGCAACTCGCAGCAAGTGGCCAGCTTGCGTTGATACAGGGGGAAGTAGTTCGTGGGTGGCCAATCTGACTCAACCCCAAACAGATTAGTGTGCCGCACAAAGTGAGGACAGTGAGTGCTCGGCTTAGTTCAGTTTCTGGACAGTAGCAAGGTGAAGGACCCATGTGCAACCTGTGCAACATGTTCCACAAAAATAAAAATTATGCAATGGCCATATTTTCAGTTGGCAAGAAATAGCAACGTGGGTCTGGCATAGTGTTAGGAAGACATGCATGACAGCACCTGAGAAGTATGACAAAACAAGCACTGCAGGAGACATCACTCAACCGCATCTTTTGCATCTTGCTTTTAAAATAGATTTTTTTTCGTGCTCATTTTGTTGAAAAGATTTAGATCTTTAAATGTAAGTGATGCTGCTGAGAAAATATGTATATCAGCACGTAATGATTATTATCCGTTAGTCTGACAAAACTCCTGATCTGTTACATAATTTAAAGAAGGCCGCTTAAAGATAGTCTTCCATTTCTCACTACAAAGTTTGAAATCCAAGTCCAATGATGAAGATAGGCAGAGTGATACTTGGTTTAATGGCTTCGCTCTTTGACAGGTGCACAGTCTCTTTGTTCCTCATCACACTCCATAACCCAACTGACGGCCATGACTCATTTTGTCACTCATCTCCCACACAAAGGCTGTCCTTGCCTTTTTACCCTGTCAACTGACTCGCTCTAAATCTTTCTGTAAAGATGGGAATAGCGCTCAGGCTTTCCTCCCAGAATGGATTTGAAATTAGGTAGATAACCCCTGAAGCGCTTACTCTTTCTGCCATGCCTTGCACACTTGTCACAACCTGCAGGTGTGCCAACGCCTCCACGCTCACCCCAACTTGTACCCACATTCGGCCTGTGATGTGACAGGAACACAGCATACTGGCTCTGCAGATTGCAGAATGTAAAAAAAACGCTGAGGCCCGGAGAACGGTGGTGTTTATCAGCTCTGAGATCTGCAGATGAGCTGACTGATCTAAAGCAAGCAGGGCTTGGGGCGAAATGAGATTTCTAATCCTAAACAAATTCTCAAGCAATGCGGAACAGAAGAGCAGAGCTCCCTTATTTACATAGGTTGGTATCACAAACACAAAGCGACAGCGAGGCTGTCCAGGCAGGCAAAATGTCAGCCTTGTTTGAGTGACCTCATAATGCAGATTAACACTGACATAACCTGCCATTTAGACAGGAACAAGTAATCCTGCAGGTTAAGATTATTTGAATATCAATAGCTTGTAGGCCCATTCACACATTTATTAGGATGACCAATCCTTTACAGGGGAAAGATTTCTTTTTGTAATGCCTCAGAGCAATGCTTAAATGTCAGTCTAGTTGTCAGTGAGATTTGATCGGTTAAGGTGGCAGTGTGCTAACATTCAAGCCACACAAATTCCTCTTGTTGTAAAGGTACTATTTAACAACATGACAAAGAAAGTGTATTTATAAGCGTAATTTCTAAGGTTTTACCCATCAGGACATTATAAAAAAAATCCTCCATTCTTTGCAAGGTTATAAAAATATGTAAATACAATCTTAGATGAACAATAAAAAATGCAAAAAATGCAAAAGCTATATCTCAGACTCTACTGGCTTCAGTTAGCATGCTGAATTGATGGCAGTACAAATAGAAAAAGAATGAAAAGAACAATGAAAAATAGATTTGTTTGAAAAAGGTTGCACAGCTTTGGCTCGCAAATTATATCTGAACAAACTCCAAGACCTCTGGAGCAATGTTCTTAAGATACATGAGACCAAAGTAGAGATGTTTGGCCAAAATTATAGCACCAAGTTTGGCAAAAAATCCAAACAAATCATATCAGCCAAAACACCTTTAATGCCAACTGCCAAGCACGGTGGTTGAGGAGTGATGATTTGGGTTTATTTTGCAGCCACAGGACCCAGGTACCACACAGTCATTAACTCGTTCATGAACTTCTCTATATATCAAAGTACTCTTGAGTCAAATGTGAAACCATCTGTCCAACAGCTGAAACTTGGCAAACAGTGGATAATGCAACAATACAACGAGCCTAAGCACAGCAGCAAATCTACCAAGAGTATGACTGAAAAAGACAAATAATCAAGGTGTGGCAATGCCCCAGGTAAAGTCAAGATTTCAATACCCTCAAACCTCAATGAACCAAAGCTTGACGTAAAGAAATTGGCCAAAATTACTCAATGATAAGAGAGACTGATAATGTCACAGAAAACTTTTTTTTAAAGTTATTCCTGCAAAACATAATTGTATAATCTATCAATTAATAGGGTAAACAAAACAGTGCTTCATCCTTGTGACCTAGTTTTTGGTGAATAAATGACATGGTGTTTTAGGTGTTGTTGGTAATCTGAGGTTATATCCATCTATTTTTAGACCTGGTGAGGATCACATTATTACTAATAAATAAAACCTTCCAAAAAGAAAAGAGAGTGTACTTTCTTTTTCACATGTGTATGCAATATGTATAGTTTATCGGTGAACAGTTTATCAGGCACTGTTTTCTCAGTAATCTGCAAAATCATCATCTTTGTTTTTCATACTGATTAAGTACCATTTAACATAATTGTGTTAATCTACAGCGATCAAACATCTGCCATCAAACAGTCAAATAAACACTCTAACTCACTAAGAGTACTGAAGCATATCTATCCACAGAGAACAATTCAAAATGGAAAAAAAAACTACTCTGATTTTGGAGCTGCATTAATTACAAGAAAGAAAAAAGAAAATATCTGACTTCTAGCAAATTAATTAGGCCCGGCTGAGTGAATATAGTGAATGCTGGGGAAGTAAATAAGTAATCAAAGTAGGTCTTAAATCACCAGTTGTTCTACTATATCCCCACAGTGGTAGAATGAAAGACTATTGGAAATTAAAAACATGGCCATCATTTGTTGGTCACCGTTTGAAGCCAGCTGCCAAAGCATAGACCCGATGGCTGTTCCTAGGTCTGTTTGAGACCACGTCTTGGCAGGCCCCTGCAGCCACACCAAGATTAACAGCTTTGGCTTTCTTTATGAAAACAAATGCGATGGGGGAATACAGAGGAGCCAACTCTCTTTTAGAAATAGAAAATGGAGGCTAAGACAACAGGCTATGAATAACAGAGCAACTAGGCACTTATATTCAGCATACATTATACAGCAGTTATTGTGTTGATGTCTATAGTCTTAAGTAGCTTTTGATTTTTCCATTTGTATGTAGTAGATTTAGTCAGGCTGCCTCTATATAGCATTTCCACCACATGGTAATTTAGGCTACAATTTACTTCTATTCATCATTATCATTGCTGCATTAGCAATTTCAACTTTTAACACAGACTATAAGCAGTGCAAAGATTAATGAATTAAATAAAATTCTAATGGAATAAAATGAAAGTAAAATATTTATGCTACAAAATAACTAATTCAATAGTTGCAGAAAAACTATCTGGATTCTTTTGCAAATTCACAAGATCTGTGATTGATGTTTTATCCAATAACCTGTTATTAGTGTTAAAAGTGCCTGCCATCTTCTTGATAGTTTCTATAAAAGGTAGTGCGGCATGTAATATTAGTTTGTTGCCTGTTACTCCAACTGTGACTCTGAAGTCCCCACCAAGGTTTCAGCATGAATTGATGCTACACAGAGCTTTCTGCATGTCTGCCTGCTACAGCTGTCACTTGTGGGCAATGGCCAGAAATGTATACATGTATACTTCTTTGTCGTAGAGTGAAATGCAGAGCTAAACATAAAAGTTGGACATTGTTTAGCACTGTTACTGGCAGGCCAGGTGCATCAAAGGCAATGCTTATTTAAAAAAAAAAGGCATGCACTGTTGTGTTGAACTCTGCTGTTCTTCCCTTTCTAGTTTAAGCCAACCATTCAGCCACACTGCATTTGACCTACACACAGCTTCATCATCAAGGGACAACAAGCTGTTGGCTTGCTGGAGGAACTGCACAGCCTCCACATTGGTTGACCTGCCATAATCACTCCCTCTGCACAGACAAATGGACATCGATGGGCCGCGGAACTTGTCCTTCACACAGTGTGTAGAAATGTGCAAACCCAGGCATTGTGCTCATTGTTTTAGCTCGCCACTTTCATTTATATTCCTACTTCTGGCACATTCTATTTAAAGGCACCTACATTATGAGAGGCAGTTATGTGTCTATAACCGGAAACTTAGCAAAGACCCACATTTTCCTTTTAATATATGAATAGAAATATTATAAGAAAGGAGGGGTGGCTCAAGACTTTTGTACAGTACTATATATCTAATATATATGTTTTAACAATGAGCTCTAAGGTTTTGTCACAGGTAATAGTCAATTTTCATGGGTTAAGGACTCATGAAATCAACCCACATGTAAAAGCTGATCAAATTAGGAAATGAGAATATAATCAAAAATGGAGACATGAGCTTTCAGCCATAATTTATAAACACTGATAAATAAAAGCTTAACCTAAGTTCCTGAGACTCTGACAGGCTGTCCCCATCTCTTTGTGCCCTGCACTGAGACACACTACAAGCACCCTCATTCCTTTCCTATGAAGATTTGATCCTTTTCTTCCTTCTATATTACTGGGAACTTTCTACTTCTGATCTCTTGGTGCACCTAAAAATAAAGAGCGGTTTTCTTTTTACTGCCATTTCAAATGACCTGGCTGGCTAATAAATAGATACACATTACATTTATGGAAAAAGGAATGAAGCAACAAACCCTAACTGAACCAACGCCAATAGACCTTTAATTAGGTTTACTTTCCAAATACAAAGGTCTTTAATGTTTTTTGTATCCAATGTTTAAAAGTTCAGAAACCAATGAAAGCGTCCAGAAATGTACTTAGTGTTTTAGTTTGGTATAAATGTATTCTTTGTGATTAAATTAGCATAACTGTATAAATCAGAGCTGCTATAACACTTTGTTTAAATGGTCCAACATGTGTAGAGTTGGCAGATACAATTTGCAAACTTTATTCTCAGTGGAAACAGCATTTATAGCTTCAGTTCATCTAAATCAACCTTATGACCAAGGCCAAAAAAATTAAGGGAAAAAAAAAACTTTTCATTTTCATGGAGAGGAGTCAGTTGGCAGCATCTCCACACCATAAGACCCTGGCACAGACATTCATGATCCCGCTAAAACTGGCATCACTTCCCTTTTTAACCTATGTAAAGGTCCAGCCGTGACGCAAGGCTGGAGTATTTCAGGATGAAATGTGTGGGTTCCCAGAGAGTGACTGCATGAACACAGTTCCTTCCTATTCCTGTTAAGAAGTTATTTTTGGGGCGATGCTTTGCAAGGCATCAGGCACAGCAGAAAGAAATATCACACAATTGGAAGAAATGGACGTGTGACACATCTCGCACTGCATGAGGCACTGCAGCCAGGGATAGGTGCTAAAGCGGTTCCATTCTAAATATAGCCATGGCCATGCTTTTGGCTGGTGAAGTCTAATTTTGTGGGTGTAATATTGTTACCCGTTTCTAAAAATGAACAGCGTCACAGCAACTGACAGGTCAAAGCATTCAGAAGTCATTCTTGACTGTAATATTATATTACATATCTCTAAATCTCCAATGTGATAAGGAGACTATGACCGTATTCATGTCTGTTTAATTTATGCTGATGAGTTAGACTTTGTCTGTTTTGATAAGTTATATTCATCTGGATTTACAGATGAAGAAATACCAGATCTGTTAGATTTTTTTTTTTTTGCTGCTGCAATCATTATCCCTGCCTTCCTTGTCAGTATTCTAGATTTACACAGCACACTTTAAACACTCAACAGCAAAAAAAAAGGAAAAGGCGATCAATCCTATAAAAAGGAAGCAAAAAAAAAGTTTATTCTGTGGTTCACAGACTGCTAGTTTCCGGGTTTCCTGTTGCAATGCTTTGTGCCGGCCTTGCATTTTCTGTTTTCCTGAGTTTCGTGTAAAGCGATCCTGGCATGCTGCTGTTCCGGACCATCTCAAGTGATCCATTACTTGGCCATGCCAACTTTACCTTTTTAAGTCTTCCAGCTTTGGCAGTGTGTAAAACAGGTCCACAAACAGAATTTTCATCCTGTGTTTATCTGCTTACACATACCTGCTAGAACCCTCATAGAAAACGTTCATTAAGTCTGAGAATAAAAACATTTTTTGAGGCATTGTTCAAGGCTGCAGAAGTGGCCAGTGTATATCACTCTCAAGCAAAATATTTAATTTCACCCTGAAAATTTATTGAAATGTATTTGGCCCCAGGCCTTTAGAGAACTACACTAATAGAGAGTCTGATTGTATTCAGACAAGGACAAATAGGCGTAGTGCATTCATTGAAGCTCTTGTAATAATTAGCTCCCATCAGGCCTAAGAAAGGTTGACAGCTGAATGGTTAAAACATTTAACTTAACACTATAAAATAGTAAGGAAAAACTTACAGGAGACATATGAAGCATGACATATCTTCATGTAGCAGCTCTGTCATTAACACAGCATCTGTTCAATTGTTGATAGAAAGGTGACATGAGGGTTAACCAGAGAAGTGGCTGAAATAAGGCTAACCTAAGTTACCTTTCCCTCTCATCTGTGGGTGTGTGTGTATCTGTGTGTGAGAGAGAGAGAGTGTGCGGTAAGCCCTGGTGCTCCACGGCTCGTTCTCCTAATCGTGTGGAAACTCTGACTACTTACAGGAGCAATGAGGGACGTAATGAGAAAGTAATTTTTACTAATTTCAGCTAGCTCCGCTTCCATTCCGTATGATTGTGTGCGCAGTCTGCATCATTACGGGCAACATCTGCAACTACTCGCTATGCATACACCCCCAAGAAGAGGGGGGAGAAAGAAGAAAGAGAGGGGAAAGACTACAAGCTGTTGAGACAGTTTGATGTGGCTCAAAGAGAAGAAAACTTGCCAATCCTTCATGCTCATACTGCCTCCTCTTGTCAGAATTCTTTCACATCAAGGTGGTTGTTGTGGTCTGAGACAATGAAACCCTCTGCTGAGGTAGTTTTTCCCCCCGTTCTTCTTCTTTCCAGCAAGTCTGTTGCCAAGCAGCTGCTGCTAATCTCTGTTAGCAGAGATCCACTAAACAGCTGACTACAGCCTTTAATCTGGTCCCACCACAATCATAACCTCCGGAGCAAGGATGGGGATTGCTAACAAAATTGCAAAAGAATAAACAAATGAAACCTGATTTGTGTCCATTTGTGTGCCATCCTCTGGCTCCCATGCAATCTTATTTAAATATTCAGTGAATAGCCAAAGTTGCTATCCCTACATCAAGGCAAGGCAAGGGAAGGCAAGTTTATTTGTATAGCACATTTCATGTACAGGACAATTCAAGGTGCTTTACATACAAACATTAGAAACATT
>JAOXYM010000005.1:7532968-7547320 GCA_028567055.1 Leptatherina wallacei | reverse complement strand
AACAGTAATGAACAGGGCTCGAGCATTATTGCGGTTCTTGGCAATGATGTCAGAAAAGAATGATTGTCTTGCATTTCAGGATGTTGTATGTCTGTTTCACAGATCAGGCCAGGGCTTCAGTCTTTGTTAACTTATAAATTGTTGGGCAACTCTGGGTTTAATGTGCCCCTTGTGTTTTGTGTCACCTTTGACCTTAAGTAGATACGAGGACCCTGAGAACAGAGGTAGAATTCTGCATGTTCCTGCTGCAGAACAGTTCCACCTCATAAAGCCATGTATGGCCTCTGTAGCCCCTCATAATAAGTTTACATAGACTCATGTGCTTTATCACTGTCATGGTATGCCTGGACAGAACTGTGCTGCCCATCTCGGCTGACAAACATTGACACAAATTTGTCTCACCTGTCAGAGACGGACAAGATCCGCATATAACAAAGGTATTTTTTGTCATCTTGAACCACAAGTTTCTGGTTTGGTCATGAAAATCTGTGATTTGCCTCTTCCACCACAAGGACATAAGGGAACAGGTGCCTTAGAAATTAAAGTTAAGGGAGGGGTGTTACAGAAGTTTGGCAGGAAATGCGGAGAAGCCCCAGCACTGCAGACCAGAGATTACCTCTATGAGGCTCGAAGGCCAGTGGAAGGCTGAGGCAGCCCCCTGCAAGGAGCCCACAGGGAATTTCATTTACCAGCATCTTGACTAAAACATCTGGACATTTTGTCCTTTGCTTCTCTGACAGAAAAAAACTGGACTTGTTTAGTGATCACAGGGGTTTTGATGCTTGCTGTGTTATCAGAAGATGCAGCGCTTTGCCATTATTGTGCCACTGCGCTTATTATAGATTCCATTAAGATGGCAGTTAAATTGGATGTCCCCATCAGCTCTGGAGCATGTTGTTTGTTTTAGAGAACGGGATGCTGAGTCACAGAAGTATTAAGTCTTTCAAAAGATAACAGATGAATTAAAGGCCACAAAGTGAGCAAGTGACTGCTGGCTGTTTTCCCTCTTCTACCAGCTTTATTAAGCCAATGAGAATGCAAAAACACCTTTAAACCATAATCTAAACACATCTAAGACTGATTAGTCTTATTTGAATTATTTTTAGTTTGGTGAAAAGGCTTCACATATTAGTGACTTGTGTTTGTGATGTCATACGCTGCCTGGCCAAAAAAAATGTTATCTTGTGCCATCAAGGAAGAAAAAAATCCATTGATGGAATAACTGGCTCATTCAGTAAATTCAGGTAGTCAAGCTGACCTTATTCATAATGTTGCTGAACAACTGCAGCAACCCCAGATCATAGCACTTCCCCCACTGGCTTATACAGTAGGCATGATGGGTTCATCACTTTATCTGCCTCTTTTCTTACCTTGATGGGCCCATCACTCTGGAACAGGGGAAATCTGGACTCATCAGACTACATGACCTTCTTCTACTGCACCACAATCCAATCTTTATGCTCCCTAGCTAATTGAAGCCTTTTTCTCTGGTTAGCTTCACTGATCAGTGGTTTTTTTATGGCTACACAGCTGTTCAATCCCAACCCCTTGAGTTCCCATGTTCTTGAGTTCTTAATGTGGAATTGTTCTTACTTTCACTATTAAACATAGCCCTGAGTTCAACTGGTGTTTTTTTTCACCATCTGATTTCACCAAGTGTTTAAGTGATCACCAATCACCAATGTTGTTCAAGTTCATGCTTCTCATGAACTAGTTAACAGTTCATTTCTCACAGGTTAAAATGAATAGTTAATGTTCATAGTTCACCATTTCAATTTTGAACCAGTACAAAGTTCCGTTCATTTCAATGTTTTTTAGGTTAAAAGTGAGAGTGAAATACTGGACTTGAGGAAGAAAACAATTAGACCTTAAATTCTATCGCACAAAATATGCATGTGGAACAGATTTGTGGAAAAAAGACAAAAATCACCCTTTTCAGTGAAACAGGAGTTAATTTGTTGTTAAACAGCTATTTTCAGCTTACCTCTTCCCTAAATTTAAAGCAAGGGGGGAAAAATCCTACAAAATGTATAAAAACTGAGATATCTTCTCACACTGGACAGATGCTTCAACTTCACTTCTTTTCAAATTAGAAGTTAACAAAGCTGACGTTCTGACAGTTTTTTTTTAAGTGCAGGCAGACAAAATTTGCTCAGAAATGTTATATTTCATTTTCAGATAGTACATAATATTCCCTTGCTGATGTGCAAGCTGCATCTGCAGAGCCTCTTGTATTACCTGCACTTGCCGTTCTAGAGCTGGACTGCACGGGCGACACTGTGGAGCGTTCCTTGTTTGTTCAACTTTATTTGTTTTTTTGGTTTGTTAAGCTTGAGTGCACAGTGCATTGTGGGTAATATAGTGTGAAGTAAGTGTAGCGCCGGGTAAATGTAGGTAGAGTTGCATAATCCGACCAAGTTCACGTTCAAGTTCGCAAATACGTTTTATTCAGTTCAACTTTCACAGAAAAATTTACTTGTTCAATGAACGTGTTCTTTTGAACTCGTTTGTGCACAATACTGCCGATCACCATCTTTTAACATGTGTTTTCGGAACCACACTTCTTCCTGGAGGACAATAGTTCCCCACTATCCTTCCAGTTTTTAATAATGCGTTGGACAGTTTTTAACCCAATTTTAGTAATTTCTGCAGTCTCCTTAGATCTTACAACATTGCTGTTTATTAAATGAGAAGCTACTTGTAGCATAAGTTTAAATAACTTTCCAGCTGAAAGAAAACTGTCCATGCAGTAATTGTCCAATAGGAGCTTCGTACATATTAGCTGAAATAAATACAAGTGGCAACTTTTCACATAGTGAACACTGTGGTGAATATTAAGAAGCAGAGGCAGCACATGTTTTTCCCAGAAGTCAGTGTCTGACACTGACACTTGTAGTTATCAGGTATTAAGAATGAAAGCGTGTATTTTTGTATTTAATGCAAATAAAACTAAAAGTTTTCCACTAAAAACAAACGTATGCAATTTGTTAACAGGACTGTGTGGGTACACTTCATGTAAATGGCTAATGTCTACTTTGAGACACACACACACACAAACTCATTCTGTTAATCATATTCTATCTACTGAATGTCAGATGACCTACCACCTCTATTATGATTATTATAAGATATAGAACAGCATATCAATCATATAATT
This sequence comes from Leptatherina wallacei, assembly GCA_028567055.1. NCBI lineage: Eukaryota > Metazoa > Chordata > Actinopteri > Atheriniformes > Atherinidae > Leptatherina > Leptatherina wallacei. The sequence continues at coordinate 7,544,163 of JAOXYM010000005.1, read as the reverse complement.
CAGTCTTGGCTTATCCTACAAGCTGACGTTTTAAATCATGTGCAGCAACAATGACCTCCAATATAATCTTCTCCAACTTATAGGAAATGTCTCCACAACAACTAAACCAGGCATGTAGCAACAAAGTGAAACTTCCATGAAACAAATTACATTTTTCTGCCACAGCTATTTTGTGCTTTTAAGACATTTTCTTTGCACAGCTGAAAAAGGAGCGCGTTGTAAATGAAAGATTAGTGTGATTGTGTTACATTATTGTGAGGCTCTCCTCTCAGCTTAGGCTGATTTGTGAGCCTGTTCAGCGATGTTGCCGGCACACTCCCTTTGTAATAGATGTACTAGGCTTCGAATTGTTGTGCAGCCGAAGCAGTTCAATTAATACTGCGCCACCATAAAATAACTATTGAAATGACAAACGAGTAAATGAATAAGCATTTGCCTCTGCAGGCGCAGGGAGGAGTGCGTGTCTGCTGAAATTTATGCTGGCAAATCAGGCGCTTTTGGGGACAATGATGCCATCAACTGAATATATCCAGCTGTCGCACACAAGAAGGGGCCGGTAAAAGATGGACCCGTTACCTCTCACAGCATCGACTGGTGATGGCTCATTTGAATATTTACAGCTGCATCTAATGCAGAAGGAATGATCTTTTATCATTAGGCCACAGCCCTTCAGTCCAACATAAAGATGCAACAGACAGCAGTGGAAACTTGGCACTCATTGTGCTCAGCTATCACACACAGTGAGGGACAGGAAAGCCTCAAGGTGCCAGATGAACCGAGCTGACCGTGCAGTGGGATGGAGAACGTCCTCCCGCTCTTGTCAATATTCATTTCCAGCAGCACTGACAAAAACTGCGGGGATAAATATGCAAGAGGGAAGTGGAAGGAGGTAGAGCCAGAACTCCTGGTTTCAGTCAACAAGCCTGGAGTATTCGCTGCATGTTGATTTAACACTCCTGCACAAGATGACTAAGTCATGACTGATGACTGTAGGGTGAACAAGTTTTTCATTTACACTCTACCACATCCAGGAGGTTTGCCTAGTCTTAGTCATGGCTGCTGTTTTTACTCACTTTAATTGGCCTTGGGTTATTTTTGGTACCGCATGTCATTTAAATATTTTATTGCCATTGTGGTTGTCTAACATTTCCCAACAAGGCCTAGTTTTAGAGTAAACTTGTGTATTTGCTGGCAAAAGATGCCAAAGATTCAAAGCGGAATGATGTAGTTCAAGGTTAATTCTCGAAAATCTTTAAAAGTGCTTTCACATTCTCTTTTCAGCTGTAGCTTGTAGGGAAATGGATGGTGTCCAGAGTGTAGTTCACATGGGTTTCAATTAGGAGTGTCTAAATGAATTTAGAGGTTTAAAGCCATTGCTGTTCTAGTGGTGGTATTAACCTGGTGCTTCTCATTAGCCACCCCTGGCTGATAAAGAGAGTAAAGGGAGCAGCGGTGCAGACAGACACCTCTTGCTGACAACGGGTGACAGAGTGGATCACGCTGCCTCATGAATAGTAATGGCCGCCAACATGTCCCACACTCCCCCATGTGAGAAGTGACGGATTCCTGTGTCAACAGGGCCCATGGCGAGGGAAAAAGGACTGACAACTGACTGAGATATTCTGGAGAGGGGAAGGATGGAAAGAAGCGGGAGAAAGGAAGGAAAAAAATCCAGCCCTGACATGAAGGCTGCATCATAAGATTGTTTGTCAGCCAAAGCTGCATTCATTGCCTCCCTGAGAGTGAGTAAATAAACACTGTTTGCAGGAAAAGGAAGTAAGACTAGATTGTTACCCAGTGCCTTTGGGGTGCACAGTGAGGCGCTGGTGTGTCTCAATAAATCAGGCTACGCAGGCAGTCTTAATACACTCCCCAAACTATCGATAAGGAAAAGCAGAGGGAAATGCTGCGTTCTGAGGGGTGATGTCACTGATAACCTGGGGGGCACACACTCTTCCTGACTGACCAGGTCTTGGCCAATCAATAATAGCACAATGCCCGGTTTGACAAATGCACAGGTGAGCAGAATGTCAAATAACCAGCAAGAGTTGAACAAAGAACAAATTACTAATGGAGCCAAGCGAGGCAGCACAAGCTGTGATGTCTTCTGCTTTAGACAGGAACCACAAAAAGCCAGTCTGAGCAGAGCAGTTGGACATCACACTCCAGCATAGTGTGCAGTCTTGAAATGTTCCCAATTGTCTGGATGAAGCTTTTCTTTTGATCGAAAATCACCTTTCTTTTATATACATTTCCCGCCAGGGAGTGGTGCAGAAAACTGGCATCTGAAATCTAGGTACAGCTGAGTCCATGAAATGCTCATTTTGTTCCTTGTGAATTCCCCTGGTGCTGTACAGACTTTAGAATTGGCTGGTCCAAAAAAAAAGGGGTTGTAGGTTAGATGGGCAGTCACTAATCGAATGTGTCCATAGAGGCCAATTACTGAAAAAATCATGCGCAACATGTCTTGGTCGTTTTAACACTGCAGAGCACGGCAGTTCTTAAAAATCCCTCCCTCTCCCCATCCACAGCCCTTCATCCCATTTCAAAAGTAAGCTCTACTTCAACACTGCTGCCATGAGTATTTCTCATACCTAGGACAAAATTATCCCTCAGCAGCACAAGGAAACCATGACCAAATAATCCAATAAAAAAAGAAAAACAAGAATCCATTTCTACACCATGGTGTCCTGCTGTTTCCTGGATGCCAAATACCAAACTTGCCTTGTGGCAAAGTCACTGATTAGTCTTTATTATGAAAGTCCAATCACCATGGTGAAATTGCTCAAATCTTTATTTAAATACTCACTTATTTTTCCCTTGAACCAGCAATATGTTTCACGGTCCTTTCATGTTTTTAGTTATCTAAGATGCAAAGAGTGTAATGGGTATAGCTTGGACAGTAAACTCTCATATTCACATTAGGATTTCTTAGGATTTCTGTCTGATTGTGAGTCTGTGAATGTGACCTATAGCCTACTGTAAAGAGATTTCATAAGTCAACAAGACCAGAAAAGTACTTCATAAATGTTGTTGATTTCCTTATTAATGGCTTAATTAAACATGAATCTATTCTAAAGTCATCTGAAAATTAACTATTTTGTAAAAAAATGATGTTGTGTACAAAGAATCAAGACATTTAGCTAAAGAGAAATCTCACAAGTAAATGCTGCAAAATTATTTTATCATTACCATTTTGTGTACTGATTTGCATAAAGTGACAATGTGTGGTAAAAAAAAAGAAAGGAGTTTCATTTAATGCTCATCTTTTTCAATTGTTTCTGTCCAATAGTCTGCAAGGGTAGTTATTGAAGCAAAACACCCTAACAATCTCAAAATTAACGTGTATAACAAACTTGCTGTGGCATAAAACACCCAAAATGAAAACAGATAATGGGTCAGAATAAAAAATGCTGAGAGGGTAAAAGCCTGTTTACTTGTCTTTAGTCAGCACAAATACACCAACACAGAGCTCTCAAACATAACAAATCTATCATTTGAAGACCATTTGGTTTGATTCTCTCTCATATTGCATTGATTAATCATCTAAATCCAACTATCCATGTGACTTTAGGGAGATCTAGAAATGTAACTCAATGTGTAAATATGTAATAATAACCTTTAGATAAGAGTGTAATTTTAAAAAAGAAAAAATAATAAATGTTCACTGATGTCCTGCCTATTACCCACCGCTGTGTATGATGTAAACTGTGTTTATTTCAACGGAGATCCAGTAACAGGTCGACTTTTGGCAGTAATATGCAGGTACATCATAATGCAGGTGTAAACAGAACAATTTTAGTTTAGATTTCTATGTCTATAGAGCAACCATACTCACCTCGCAGTGCAGTGTAGGGCCTCTGTTTTGGACTAACAACCAAAGATTTCATCACATTTCTTTTTCATCTGTCAGCTTTTATCACAGACAGTTCAGTGTTGCAGGTCCTTGAAGTGACAGTTCTTTGATTGATGTAAAAAAAACAAAAAAAAAAAACTTATTTTGTTTGTGTGTGTGTATGTGTGTGTGTGGGGGGGAGGGACCAAGCAACCACAACCCAAACTTATATCTTGACTGATAATCGTGTTACAAGATGGTTATGCCCAACAAAACAGGAGAAATGTCAGTTTGATCTGATTTCCAGAATATAGCTGTGCAAAGTTTGATCTTTTATATGCCTTATTCTTCTCATCTGCAGGAGGTATGACTGGTTACATGTGTTTTATGGCAATAAAAAGTGCTGGTTAGGGAGGTTGCAAAACAATGTGCTTCCGGTCTGAAGACAGCATACCTTATAGACAGATTTTTTCCCCCACCTTGCTGACTTGCAGGGATGTCACAACCGAAAAGATCTCTTTTGAGAGAGAAACCACTGTTAATATTAGATCTCCTTCCCTCTGGATTTTCCTTATCACACACAAAATGTGCAGCAAAGCTGACATATCATGGTGCTGTTTGTCAGACAGCCCTCAGATGGAAGGGTTTTTTTTTCTTTGCCCTGATCAAACTGAAATGAAACATATTTTCTAGCCATTTGTTGTCACAAATCCCACCATTCTTTACATAGATGCGATATCTGTCTTGTCCCAGCTGTCAAACTTTTACCAGTGGCTGAAAATTTTCATGTCTTAAATGAATGATAAATCCCATCGCAGCAGCTCAAATCTGATGCTACTTGGAGTATAAAAATGGTCTCAACAGTTAAAAAGCTGTGCCCATTGACTGATACTCCAATAAAGCTGGTGACAAACTGCACCAACGTACGCTCCATTAGATAATCTTTGACTCATTTTGCTTCTATATTTATATTTCTAGTCATTTCGGCAAGTTGAAAGGAAGGCAAGCATTCCTTTGAATTGGATTTTCACTGCAGAAAAATGAAGGAACACTAATCTAAAATTTAAAGACTATATTAAAATCCATGCCAAGATATTTGCTCAGTCATGTCATTTATTATGTTCCATTTATGTGCTTTTTTTAAACACATAATTTTATTTCCACATTAATGTGATCACTGCATACAGACAGTCACTTTGGGTGAGCGTAGGTGTTTGCACATAGAAAATTTTAATGTGCATATGAGCTTATTTTATTAATGTGAGGATATAAATGTGTAGGTGCAGTCATGCTGTGAGTACAGGGCACAAAAAAGTCAAGTTCATAATGTAAACCCATTAATTTAGCATGAAGCCATGATGTTAGGTACCTATCTAGAAAAGGATGCAAGTGAATCTCATGTCCTGCAAAACGATGGAAGCATGACAAGATGTGTGAGTGCGTAATGTGTGTTGGGGTGAGGGATAAGGGAGAAGATCATCGTGAATTTTGAAAAGCTGAGCATGATTCCCGCCATCAATTATTCATTTGTACAGCCTGTTTTTGTAATTGCTTTCCTTTTGTCCGCTAAACGTCCCAAATAACCACAGTCGACGTGAAAGAAGAGCGACTGCTCGATCAGCAGGAAATGATGACATATTGCTCCCTCCAGCACCATTCAGGGGCAATTTTTTTTTCAAGATCTTATGATCTGCCAAACAATCGGAACTTTAAATTACACCGATGAGGCATTTCAAACAAAAGAAAACATTGGGGAAATGCTCTAAATACAGTGGATTGAGACAAGACACCCGAATGAGCTTTAAATCTATTTAACTGCCAAACTAGGTTATTTACACAAAAATGTTGCTTCTACAAGTATAAGTTTGCAACCATAATAGTGACTACTGTAGCTTATAACATGCTCAGTCCTAAAATGCTCATGCTGTAAATGTGTTTTTGCATGCTCTCAGCTTAGTATGCTCATAAGGTAGAGCTGAGACTACTTTGGAAGTATTTAATGAGGTATTAAACTTAAAAAAAATGAAATCCTGACCAGATAATGACACTACATGAAGGATTATAATCTATTAGGCCTGTAGGATATACTGAAAAAATATAGTTACCTCTAAGTAAACATCAATCTCAACATCATAAAAATAATTGGACTTGAAGTTGTGTTGTTATTTTTGTTGTCATTGTTGTTTTGCATGTTCTACAGCCAACTAGCATACACAGGAGCAGAAGTTGAATAAAATACCAAATAATACAGCTCTGATTAGTACCATATAATATAGTGTGTGATAATATAGTTCAAGTCATTGCAATATTCAATAATGATATTGCACATGGCATGTTTTCCTCAATGATCATCCTTCAGCATAATATGGACAAGTCAGGGTCACAATTCATCTGATATTTTCACAAAAATCTACAATAATCAGTCTCTTGGAAAATTAGCAAACTACCTAAAGTTCTGTAGAAATACAGAGAAAACCCGTAAGGAATTTTTAAAAAGCTTATAGTAACAAAAGTTCAGGATTTCTCCTGTATGGACAACAAGTGTCTGCACAAATTACACAGTAATCCATCCAATCGCTGTTCAATAACTTCAGCTGAGACATATGAAATTGATCCCTAAACTTTACAACGTTGATCTAATTTTTCTGGAGGGAGTTTGTCTCAAGATGTTTAGAAATGTGTATTATATTACCAAAAACGTGTACAGAAATTTTTGCACAACTTTGGAGACTTACAAAGTCGCATTCGGCTATACAAAGACGCATGCCAAAATACTGAATACACAGTAACATCTTTCTGACAGTTAAATCCAAATTTGTGAGCCACTTAGACCAATTCTTTCTCCATATAACTTCCCACGGTGAATGTTGACACTATTGAGTTTTGGACATGAATGTCCATTTTCAGCTGTAAATCTAATTTACTGTTTTTCTCCTGGAGATGTAAACCACAAAAGACTGAGTACATCATAATGCCTGAATCATTTGTCAGAGAAGGACTCTGCAGCATCAATCCTCAGTTGTTCCATTTAATCACATTTAATCAATCACTTCTGCGATCACTTTTAATCTTGTCTTTTTGTCACCCACTTTATTCTGCAGTTGGATTTTGTCCATAGACAGTCAACAGTCGTATCATTTATTGTCTGCTTTACAGCATACACGGAGCTTGATGTGCTTTACGTTGGGAGGGGCGGGGGGGGACCCTTCTCTGGGAGCTGGACGGCTCCTGGTTAAGGAATCAATTTGACTGGACAGCCTTACAAATTGCATAAAGAGACAAACTTGTCCTTGGAGTGCGCCACAATTGATTGATGGCTCAACACACTTGCACCGTAAATCCTCCCGACAGGACGGAGACAAATCAGTCGCCTGCGTCTGCTCCCCAACCTCCTGCACTATTTACCTACCTCCAATATCTCGTCTCGCGCCGCCTCTTCTCACACAAAATTCTACATGATTCAAATTTATTAAAACTAACTCAAATTTCTTTTAGCCTTTATGTTTTGACACAAAATAAGCAAAGTGCATTGGCAACACACAAACAGACTTATCAGGCACTTTATATGTAAATTTGTAGTGAGAATTGAATGACAGGGAGTTTATGTTGCCAAGCTCTGACAAAATTAAACCTTCCCACTGTATTTGGAGACGAGATGAAGCTGAATCCTACATCATTTTTTTTTCTTGTTTTTTTTTTTTTAAATCAGCTCTGTCGCCATCCTGCACGATATGATCAACTTGTGATGTGAAAAACAAAGCACACACTTTAAAGCCTAAAGTTAACAGCATATAAGAGATAACCCAACTTCTCTCGAGGGGGGTTGTGTTGTGCAAAGAAAATGGCAATCTTCCCTGGGGAGGCCACACCACTGTTTGTTTCTGGCAAAAAAAAAAAAAAACACTACAGGCATCTTTCCAAAGCACCCCCACTAATCAGAAGTGATCTGTTCACATGTGCTATCCACTCTCCCTCGGGAAGAGCTGTAAAAGGAAAGAAGAAAAAAAGAAGGCATCACAGACACAACAGAAAGCTGTGGGAAGAAAACACCAGGAAAGGAAAAGGAGGCCCATACTAGAATGAGGATTGGACATGAAATGTATCCAAAAACAGCATACTGTCTGTATTGAATTTCTAAAACAAAAACACACTAGTGCACAACTTAATTAATGGAATGTGAAAGATGGCCTAAAGTAGAAATGAAATCAAGCATTTTCGAAATAATCTAGCAGCACCACTGAAGAAAAAAAAAAGATTAAACCGTTTCTATGCACACAAGAGGGCAGAGTGCACAAACACTCTCCCAGTTTAATGAACGCACAAGGGCTCCATAACACTGTCATGCCTGGGGCTTGTAAGCGCAAGTGGGTGGGTTAAAGAGTTTGTGAAGTTGCGGTGGGTTTTTTAGTTTTGTTTGGTCTTTTTTCTTAAATAATTTTTTGAGTAGTTTCAAGCAAGTAAAAATCTAGAAAAAGTCATCTATCCAGGATACAATGCTTTTATCCTTCTGCAAATGAGGGATTAAGAGAAAGCTAAAATCTCAACTAAACACATTAGGTGGGAATTTAAGGTTCCTTCTGTTGTATGCGAGTCAATGTCCTCCCAACTTTCATTCCATAATGGATAGGTGTAAATAATTAACCAGCCTGTTGCCATGAAAATCTGTGAGAGCATAAGAAAGTAAGGAGGACCAGTCAAATTAACAATGAGCAACCCTGCTTATATCATTTGAAAGTACCACAACATTGTTGTAATGAGGTCCTCTCTCCTGGAATCGCCAGGAATTTCTACTAGGACAAAAATAGTTTCTTCTTCTCCCCTAAATTTGCTGCTGCATAAATGAAAATGCAGTGTGCATCATGTCCTTTGTCACTTTAATGAGAGTGATAAATGCTCAGCAAGCTTTGGCTATTTTTAAATTTTATGGCACAAAATGTGGCATAAAGGGCACCAGTCAGATGAATGACAGACGAAGGACAGCTGCAGCATCATCCTTCCATTAAATGACGCAAATGGCTGACTGTGGCCCAAGCAGTTAATTAGCCAGAGACGACCTAATCACAGTTTTGGAGCTGTGGTGCTCCCCAGGTAGCACACTTAACAGGAGAAAATGTTGGCTTTAGGCTGCTTTGACTTCCATGTAAGAAAAAAAAAAGGTCATTTGTGAAATTGGCTAAAATTGGACAAGTTTACTCCATGTTTAATTAATAAAAGTTGTTTATTTAAGGCTTTAACTACCCACCTACAGGTCAGAACCCAAAATTGGGACAAAAAACCATCAGAGGGAGCACAAGAGTCAAAGTAGCCAGGGACATTTTCTTGCATGTGCACAATCACAGCACAAATCAGACTTTTGTGTCATTGTAAACAATATGAAACAATATATTGTTTACATACTCACATAATATATTTTATATACCTCTCTTCTTACCAAAATGTTTAATGTGTTCTAAGTGGCTAACAGGGAGCTTCAGGCTTTTAAAACTACTATGAAGTCATACGTGTGTCAGACCCACCCATTCATCTCACATGTTATTATCACCTGGGAGTGGTTTATCTACTTTGCAAAAAAGCAAGATGTTCTGGTCACAATTGAAAGTGTGAATGGTTGTGAAGCAGCCTGAGGATTCTCTATTTGACATTGTTTTTAACAATTTAACATCTGTCCTCTCAGTGCAGAATGCGACAAAACTGTCCTCAGCTGTCCCTTATCTTTGAGATGAATGTGGACTTCTTGAGTGTGGTTTTGTTAGCTATCCTTTAAAGATTCAGCATGTAACAAATGCTGAACCTGATTCAGAGAGGTGTCTCTGAATGAACAAACAACTCTGTGTGAAGTGAGAACCCTACAATAAACTTATTTGTATACATACTTATACCTCTGGAAATCCCTTCCCCCCGACCTCTGTAATATTGACTCCCTTCCTCTCTTTAAATCTCATCTCAAAACTCATCTGTTCAAACTTGCCTGCAACCTTTAACCCTTTCTCAACCTTCAATCACTTCTATTTATCTGGTCCAAGTCAAGCAACACCAGGGTTCCCTTCAAGCCTTTCCAGTTCCCCTTGTCCCTCATACCCATCAGTCCCTGCCCATCTCCAACCCTCACCATGTACAGTTCCTCTCCATCACCCCCTTTCCAGATCTACAGAAGGAAAGACAAAGTCTCAGGAAAAAACCCAGCCAAATCTCCAAAAAGAAAAGAATAGAATATATCTTTATCAAACTCTGCTGTGGCCACAGTCGTGGTCAAATTTAAATTTTTCTTTTCTTTTCCTTTGTTTTCACACAATATGGAGGTTAATGCAATTGGCCTAAAGTAATCAGGCTTGCATGCGCCTGGCTTAAGAAACAATAAGAAGCTCAATAAGATACATATCTCAAACAAATCCAAATAAGCAACAAGCTACATTTCAACAAGCCAAGAAAAAAACAAAAAAGATATAACATGGGCCTGCAAATATTTCTAAACAAGGCCAACAAAAGCAACTACATTCCAAAAAGAAAAGATGAAGGCCAAAACCAAAATTATGTAACCTTAGAGACAACTCTCCAAGAAAACACACTGAGAACCATGGAGACAGAGATCCTTGCTCGATGTTTTCAAGAACTGAAGATGAAAAGAAAATTATCCCAAGGAACAGGGGTGCCTACTGCCGCCAGCTGGGTGACTCGTCTTCTGGGGAAAGATCCCTCCCTTTAAGTCTTACATCCCCATACCCCTCTCCCTTTCCAGTTTCTTCATACACAATGGTATTTGTAATACCTTGTCTTTAATTTTATTTTCCGTTCAAAATAGATAAATGAAAAAAAAAAAGTATTTGTGTGTATAATCAAATCAAATCAAATTTTGTTTATATAGCACCTTTCATCCATACAGCAGCACAAAGTGCTTAACATGTTAAAAACAACAGTGAAAAGTTGTTAAAAAAACAAAAAGAACAAATATATACACACACCTGGTCCCTCTCTCTCACACACACACACAGATACAGACACCCCCCTCAAACCCATTTATTAAAACTCTAAAAATATATCGTCTCTCTCCTTAACCACCAGTAAAAATAACTAAAAAATAAAATTAAATAAGATAAAAAAAAATGAAATGAAATGAAAAATGAATAAATAAATAATTAACTCAACTCAACTTTATTTATAGATCACTTTAACACAATGTGAGTTGAAACACTAGAGAAACGAAACAAAGTGCAAAATAAAAACAGTAACAATAGCAGAAAAACGATGAAACAATAAAATACTAAAAACAAATAAAAATACTAAAAACAAATAAAATAAAATAAAATAAAATAAAATAAAATAAAATAAAATAAAATAAAATAAAATAAAATAAAATAAAATA